>CAUYUJ010014671.1:517673-547673 GCA_963575745.1 Prorocentrum cordatum
AATCGCCTCGCCCCGACCCGCGCACTCCTGGCAGGCCCAGAGCGTGTCGCTGCCGACCTCGAGCCATGTCCCATGCCTGCCGCACGTCCTCCGCGAGCAGTCGCGAAAGCTGCAGTGGCTCCTCCAGCGCAGCTTGCATCCCTGCCATTCGCACCGCACCGCCGCCACGCCTGGCCCCTCGTGGCCGTCCGCTGCAGTCAGCTCCGCGTCGCCCTCCTGCAGTGAGGCGCCCAGCCAGCGGAAGACCTTCCTGGCGAGGCGGTCCTGGCGCAGGCTGCGCGCGCGAACCTCATCGTGCGTGGGGTGCATCTCCGCGCCCTGAATGGCTCGGGCGTCCGCGCTGTGGTTGCCCCTGCGCTGCCAGGCGGTGATGCGCTCGGCCTGGGCGTCCGCCAGCGTCGCGTGGGCCTTCGCCTTGTGGACCGTGATGTCGTCGAGGCCGATGTCCTCGAGCGCTCGCCACAAGCGAACCCATGGCTCTCAGTCGGGTCGCTGCCACTGGAGGCGCCGCGCCTTGCCCGCTGCGAAGCCTTCCACGAGCAGCTGGCAGTCGGTGTAGATCCTGACTGGCGGGGGGCAGTCCTGTAGCCCTTCGATGGAAGCTGCCAGCTCCGCGGCCCCCGACTCTGGTGGGCCTGGCCAAGGGAGCGGGCCGAAGATGTCGAGGGCCCCCGCGTCGCGACTCATGACGACGGCAGCCCAGCCACCCCTCGCGGGGGCCAGGCTGGGGTCCAGGGCGCTGCCGCCAGTGAAGACGTCGCCAGCGAGTGGTTGGCCCACAAGATCGGCTCGCCGTTCCTTGTGCGCCAGGCGCTCCTCCGTGGGCAGAGGGAGTGAGCGCCTATGTTCGGGCGCCAGGGCCCTCGACTACAGCGGGTCCTCCGTTGCATCTGCGCTGGCCATGTCGACGAGGGCCCCGAAGTGGATGTCGTCGGGCGGCCTCCTCTCGTCTGCGTCGTCAATGGCCTCCCGCTCGGCGCGGCCGAGCGCGGTGGCAGGGCGCTGCCGCGCCAGGTGCCGCACCGCGCCGTGTGCATCGCACCCGCGAGGGCACCGGGGCGACGACGCCAGCGGCCGCTCCTCTGCGAAGCGGCGCGCCACTGGCCAGAGACAACCGACCAGCGCGTTCCTGGTCGAGCTCATCTGCTTGGCCGCTTGCTGGCTCATCCGATTGCGGTGCAGGGTGCGCCTGATGCTGGACAGGCCCCCCCCCCCTGCGGCCAAGTGCTCCAGGCCGGGATGCCTGCCCGCGCCCCATCCACAGCAGCCGCTCGTGGCTGGCGCCGATGTGCTTGGAGAGGGTCGAAGCACCCAAGGCCTTCAGGCCGATGGTCTGCTTCAGGTCGTTGGGGAAGAGGCCTGGTCGCGGAGCGCCCCATCCCAGGCGGTGGCGTGCTAGCGCGCAGGCCGAGGCGGGGCCCCTGCCTGAAAAGGGCCTCAGGCCCCTCCGCAGCCTTCCTCGCCAAGGCCCCTGCGAACGCGCTCCCGAGTGCTCGCGAGTCCGCGCGGTCAGAGTTGAACTGCGCCGCCTCGGCCCGCGCCGCGATGGGCAGCGTCGCGTGGCCCGCGAGCGGGTCGCTGGCCAGGCGCTTGCTGAGGAGGAAGCTGAGGCTGAGGCTCTTGCCAGGCCCTCTGCCGTCAGGAGCGGCATTGGCTTGCCTCCGCCACTTGGCGAGCTGCGGCGACGGCCAGCCCGCCGCGCTCAGGCCGTGTCTCGAGTGGTGTGGTGCGCCTCGAGCACCGCGAAGGCCTGGCCGTCGAGGCAGTTGTCCACTCCCAGGTTCTTGACCGGGTCGGCGATGGGAAAGGCGGTGCCCCCCATCTGCTTGGCCACCAGTGGGGCCAGCTCAGGCGAGCTCGCGAGCAACTCGCTCTTCGACTCCGACACCTTGCAGCCCGGCGCCGCGAGCTGCGCCGCCGTGGCCATGGTCGCCTGGGCGACGTGCGCCGCGACCTGTGCCATGGGGCCATGGCAGCCGACGCAGCAGTCGTCGAACATGATGGCGAGGGTGACCCGAGGCTCCAGCACCCGCCATAGGCGCGCGTGCTCATCGGCCAGCCCAAGCAGGCCGCACTTGAGGAGCCACCCTGCGTGCGAACAACCAGCGATGAGGCCCGCATCGAGCAGGTGGGGGTCGGAGGCGCTGCCGTCGAGCATGATGCGCCGCGAGCCAGCATGCCAGGTCAGCACCATGCCCAGCAGCCCCCTCGGGTAGCCCGCCAGGATGCTGCGATCCTGGATGATCGCCAGGTCGACTAGCTCGTAGGCCTTCAACAGGTTGATGAGTGATGCTGCAGCCCCCTCGCCTCGTGCCTGCGAGGCCTCGGCTTGGAGCGCTTGCCACCAGACGGCCTCTTCGGCCGCGCACCCGCGGCCGCCCCAGAATGTATTGGCTACGCCTGGGTCGATCTGGAACTCCCAGTGCAGCGCGTCTGGCTGACGGGCGCGACTCCAGAGGCGTGGAAGCCAGCCCAGCAGGCCTATGGGCCGAACGCCCCCTTGAGGCTTTGGAAGCATCACCGCGAGAGAGTCGGTGATGACGTCGGGCCAGCCGCCCAACTCCTCGCACCGCATCCCGAAGTCGATGATGCCCCCCAGGGGGGCGTCGCTGAGGTCCGCGGCCTTTCTGGGTTTTAAGCGGTTGCTGCCAACGCCAGTGCTGCGCCTGAACGTCTTGGCGGCCTGGCGCGCCCGATCGGCCGAGGGCCAGGGCGGTGCCTCTGCCTCGGTGGGCGGTCGCCGCGGGCGAAAGCGATCGCTGTCCCGCCGAGCCCGCCAGACCTCGGAGCTCCACTGCTGCGCGGCGACCTTCGCTCGGTCGGAGCCGCGCGCTGGAACGAAGGGTAGCTCGTCGTCGGGTGCCCAGCCGCGCGGTCCTCGCCGATAGGCGTGGGCGCCCCCTGCGCCTGCTGCCGTGGAGGTGCGGATTCACTCCTTGAGCCCCTGGCCCTGGCCGCGGATGGCGGCAAAGGCGGCGCCCTCCGCCTCGGCCGCCGCCCTGGCCTCGGCAGCCCATTCGGCTGGGGGCAGCAGGTCGGGGCAATCGGCCGCCAGGGCTACGCGCGCGGCCCACTGCGCCCCCAGCGGGAGGCCCTCCATCGCCGGGGCCTCGGGGTGCAGCGCCTGTGCGCGCCTCTCGGCCGCCTGCGCTGCCGCCGCCGCCGCTGCCGTCGTCGCTGTCATCGCTGGAATCCGACGGAAGGCCACCGTGGTGGCGCGTGAACTGCTTGACGGACTGGATGTAGCTGTAGTGCTCGTCGCCCGCGACTGCCCACGCGACGGGGGAGCTGGGCTCTAGAGCGGCCAAGCTGCGGTGGTACTCGTCCCTCACAGGCTGCGCGCCTGACCAGCTCTCCTCGCGCAGCTCCACGGCCCTGTCCCAGCGTGCGGCTGCGCGTTCCGAGAAAGGGTGAGCCATGCAGGTGCCGCCCGCGCCCTCGCTGCCAGCGCTGCCGCTGCCTGTGGGTGCAGCCGTCGAAGCCGATGCTGCATGCCCCGTGCTGGGGGCAGCTGGGTCGCCTCCCGCTGCTGCCGCCGGTGCGGCGAAGGAGCCTGGAGGGGGCTTGATTGGGATCGCGCTGGCCCCTCCGCAGATGCGGCTCCCATTCCAGCCCCTGCATCTGTGCCGCTGGGGTCCTCCACGGCGTTCGCGTCGGCGGTTCCATCGCCCTCGTGCTGGCTGAGGCGTGCGAACGCATAGTGCGTGCAATGCTCCATCCACTCGGCCTTGTCGAGCTCTGGATCGGGGGCGTGCAGGTGCGGGAGCCAGCCTCGAGCGAGGCGCTTGAGGGCCCCCCGAACCGCTTGCGTGCCTACCTCGATGGCGCCCCAGTCGCCGACGGCCGCCACTCGCTCTAGAGCGGCGCAAAGGATTGGGGGCTGTGGCGTTGCCCGTAGGTCGCCACTCCGATTGGGCTGTGGCGTCGCCCGTAGGTCGCCACGCAGATTGCCGCCACCCAAGTGCGGCTCCCAATCCGCAGGAGGCCTGGTCGAAACATCGAAGGCGATGGGGGCGCCAGGGTGGGGCCTGCTGTAGTCGCCGCGCTCCTCCAACCACCGCTTCGATTCCTAGTAATTGTCGACCGCTCGGTGCAACTCCCCCCCCACCCCCTCCCCCCTCCTCGGGATTGAGGAGGCCGAGCTGCCGAAGGAGACGAACTGGCTCTAGCCTGCCAGGGCCACCGCGCCGCCGCGCAGGAGAGCGGACCTCTCTCGCGGTGCGCATGCGGCTATCGAAGTCCCGCGCCAGGCCCGTGCCGACGTGCGTCGGCAAGCCCAGCATGCGGAATATGTAGTGCACGCACTTCTCCATCCACTCGGCCTCGTCGTCGTAGTAGTTGTGGCTGCTCGGGTTGGAGACCCAGCTGCGCGCTCGACGCCCCGACGCGCACTTGTAACGCTTGATGGCCCTGGCCTGCATGCGCTCGGCCTCGCGGCGCTCGGGGTCCAGCTCGCGGCGCACCTCAGATGCGGATCCCCCGTCATCGGCCTCAGCGCCGCCTACGAGAAGCCTCACTTGGGTGAAGTAGTCGCTCAGGTGCATGAACTTCTTCCCCCCGAAGCTGGCTTTTGGGCCCTCGATGGGGCGTGCCTTCGCCTGGGGGCCGAAACCGGACTTCGGCGGGCCCCCCCGTCCCCGGTAGATGTCGGCGTCGTCGGGGTCGATCTGGTGGGCCCAGACGAGTTCGTCCTCGACGCCCTCGCAGAGCCCCTTGTAGGCCCCCTCCATGTCCTGCAAGGCGCCGCTCATGTCGATCTGGGCCCGAACAGAGTTGTGGTCCCAGCGCTTCTCCAGCATGGGCCCGAAAGGGCGGGTCTTGGGGAAAGCCATCGGCCCCTTGACCCTGAACGATTGGCCCATGTCGCCGTAGCAGGTAAGGCTGAGCTGCACGGCCATCTGTCGGCGGCAAGGGTTGGCGCATCCCTGGGCGGTCATGTCCAGGCGCTTGCAGGCGAGGACTCTGTCGCACATCTCAGAGCTGACAATGAACCAGTCGAGCTCCGAGGGCTCCTTGGTCGGGGAGTGCTGGCAAGTGCCCGCGCCCGTGTCGACCGCGTGACCGCCGACTTTGCAGAGCCAATGCCCCGCGCGTTGAAGGAAGCGCTCGGGCTCCACGTTCCATTCGCCCGCGATGACCCACGGCTTCCCTGTTCGCTTGAGGAGGGGGCTGACCTCCTGCAGCGCGGACTGGCAGGTCTCGCCGACGTCGTCGTCGTCCAGGTATACGGAGCCCAGCAGAAACGCGTCAGGTACTGCTCCAATGACATGGGCTACCGTGGCCCTGCCGCCAGAGACGTGGCAGCTGGCCTTGCGGCCCTGATCGCCTGGGCCGCACATGCCGCGGGGAGAGCGAACTGCGACTCCAGTGCCGCCGCTCGCCGCGCGCTGCTGCGCAGCCCCCCGCGGAACTCGCGCCTGGGGTCAGTGCCGTGCTCCAGCCGACCTGCCTGCACCATTGCTCCTGCTCGACGACTCGGTAGCCGTTGAGGTGGTGCTCCTGGAAGCAGATCGCGCCGCCCGCGTGCGCGTCGGCGGCCACCTGCTGCTGCGGGCCCTGCTGCTCGCCGAGGACGGTCGCGCAGGGGCCCCAACCGCTGCCCTTGAGGCTGGCCGCCGTGAATGTGGGCTTGCCACCCGCGCTTCCCCCGCCGCTTGAGCCCCGCAGAGCGGAGGCTCTGGAGGGGCTCTAGCGCGCGAAGCCTGCGCCTCCGGGCGGCCTGGGCTGCGGGGTCGCTGCGTCGAGCCCCTTCGCCGCCGCTGCCAGCGCCTGCTGCCGCGCTGCCCTCCTCCGCGGGGACCTCGACCTCCTCCTCCATGCTGTCCGGGATGTTGCTGAGGTCGGCCTCCTCGAGCTCTTCGTCGCCGCTGTCGCGTTCTGCTGCTGCACCAGCTGATGCGACGCTGTGAGCCAGCCGACGAAGCAGGGGGACTTGCTGTTCCCATTGCTGAGCGTAACCTGCATTGAGCATGCCAGAGGCCTGGTCCAACGCTTCCAAGAAAGCTGTGGCGCGTTCGCCCTCGCTGAGCAAGGCTGCCGGGGACCGTGGTGCTACTGCTGTGGCGCCCACCCCCGCCGCTCCTTCTCCGAGTGCACCCTCGCGCTCTCGTTTGTGCTTGGCCAAGAGGTTGTCGATCAGCGCCTGGAGCTCATTCTCCGCTGCCTTGCTCTGCTCGTGCTTGCCCTCCAGCTCGAGCTTCTGCGCCTCGAATCCCGTGATCTCCCGCGCGGTATCCGAGGTCTTCCTGGCGAACGCTTCCGAGGTGTTCTGCTGGTTCCGCTGCTTGCGCTCGAGCTCGCTGAGCTGAACGGACGTGGGCTTCTCCTCGGAGAGCTCGTGTTCCAGCTGCCGCGCCTCCTGCCGCTTGCCCGCCAGTATCTCGGCTGCGCCCTCCACACCTTCGAGCTTTTTGATGCCGCTCCGTAGCTTCCTACGTCGTCGTGCTCTCTCGTCCTTCGGGGCGGAATGGGCTGCAGCTGCTGCTCCTGCGTCGCCACCTGAAGCTGCAAGCTAATCCCCTTCGGGTTTCTTGACCTTGCGCCGCAACTGGTTGAGCTCGTGGCGTTCCTTGGCGTCCAGTTGTGACATGCCACTCCACCGCGAGCTTGCACCATATCCTTGCTCTCACCAATCAAATCCGCAGCTGCGACAAACGTGCCTGGAGCCCCAGTTTTTCTTGGCTCCGCACTTGGGGTAATCCCAAGCTTTGGGCTGGCTGCTTCCACCGCTGCTGCCCCCAACCCCGCCTGGCTGACCTCCCCCGCGTCCGCCTCTGCTGCCTTTGCCGCCGCCACCACGCGCGGCACTTCGAGCACCACCACCACGTCCTGCCATTGGTCGAGCCCGTCGCGGCTGGGCTCCCAATCGGGCGATTGGGGCCAGGTGTCGGAAAAAAAAGGTTATGGATATGAAAGAAATGTGGCCGCGAAGGCCTCGCTGCACGCTTGGTCGATTTGGAATCTGACCTAAGAAGTGACGCGACGGCTAGAGCCAGCCACATGGGACCAGACATCTGCCCTGACCGCATCATCTTGAGCCAAAGTGGCTACGGATGATGATGATGATGATGATGATGATGATGATGATGATGATGATGATGATGATGATGATGATGATGATGATGATGATGGTGATGATGATGGCGAAGGTGGCGCGTGTGTGTGTGTGCGTGTGTGTGCGTGTCGGCCATAGGAAGCAGAAGTAATCTTACCAGACAACATACCAGCATTCTAACACGGCTCTACGTGCTAAAGGCACGGTGTCAAATACATGGTGAATGACGAGTTTATGAACAAGACAGGCCAGTCTTACACATGTTGTCAGTGCCTCCTGATGTGTAGAAGGCGTCATCAGGAGGCTTGAGGCAATACCCAGGTATCCTAAACTCCAGATTGGAGTGGGTACCAGGCTCATTGAAAAGGCTGCGGGCATCCATCACACTCGCTCACTTGACGTATCCGTTGCAGCAAGGAGTGAAGTGTCAGCGATCCACTAGATGCTGTTCC
Organism: Prorocentrum cordatum; assembly: GCA_963575745.1. Classification (NCBI taxonomy): domain Eukaryota; class Dinophyceae; order Prorocentrales; family Prorocentraceae; genus Prorocentrum; species Prorocentrum cordatum. The sequence goes on from CAUYUJ010014671.1 coordinate 525,180, forward strand.
TATTCGTGCCATCTTCATCCATCAGTGCGCATCCTCGTCGTCACCCTCCTCCGCCCCCGCCTCCTCCTCCTGGAGGGTCGCCCTCATCCCTGGCCGCTCCTGGTGGGAGGTCAACCCCAGACACAGCCCAAAGCCCGAGACCGTCATCCGCGAGTGCCACCTGCAGCGCGTGGTCCACACGCCCGCGAGCGCCACGCTCCAGGCCTGCCCCCTGGCGGCCCCCGGGGGGAGGGGCCGACGGCAGGTTCGCTTCGCGTTGTTGCCTGAGCCCGGACAGAACTGGACGATCTGCCATACGGTGGGGGCGTTCGTTACGGAACATGCCCAGGCCCCTGGCGGCCCCTGGGGAGGGGCCGACGGCAGGTTCGCTTCGCGTTGTTGCCTGAACCCGGACAGAAATGGACGATTTGCCATATTCTAGGCCTCCTGGATGGGGTCGGAGTAGAGGGTCGGAGGATCGCGCCGCATCGCTGATGCATCGGCGATGCGGCGCGATGCGGAACCCGATTTTCTCCACGCCGGCGTCGCCGATGCATCGCCCACGTCGACGATGCATTGCCAGTGTATCGCCGAAGCATCGCCGATACATCGTCGATGCATCGCCGATGTATCGGCGATGCGGCGCGATCGTCCGACCCCATCTGCTCCGACCCCATCTAGGAGGCTTCAACATACGGTGGGGGCGTTCGTTCAGGAACATGTCCAGGAGGGTTCAGACCCTGGAGGATCTCTTATCAGAACAGGGCGGCGGTGATATCCATGGTGAAGCCTCAATTGGTGCTCCACCGACTTCCAGACCGTGGACTCCTTATCCAAGGGATCCTTCTCCAACGCCCTCACCGTGTCGGAAAGCGGCGGTCGCTCAGGATTGAACGATTCACGAAGTGTCAGAAACTAAGGCCCGCGCCGTCGCGTCGCAAGCCTGCAGCACGACGTACCCCCTCGGGGATCGCTTCGACTCGATCGGCCCGGCTCGACTGCGCCCGCGCCGAGCCCGTCGCGACTCCGATCCATTTATGCCCGCATCCCGGGCTCGCCGTGATTTTCCGCCGTGCGGTGGCGAAGGGGAGGGCCTCTTCTCCCTCTGCGTGCGCCCCCCGCATTAGACGTTCGTTTTGGAGACCTTCCCCAGTGCCGACTCTTGTCCGACTCCAGTTCGGCTCTAGCTCGACTCAAGTTCGGCTCACATTCGACTTGAGTCGACGGGCGTTCGACGCAGCATCGACGCATCAGTGAAGCGAGTGGCGCCAGGAAGCTCCCCTAAAAGGAGCATTTGCACTGCACGCCCTTTCGGCGGCGAACCCAGGGGGAAGTGGGAAGGGACAGGCCTTCTCAGAAGGCGGCGTGGCTTCTCAGAAGCCTCCGCGCCTTCCGAGAAGTCTTGTAAGACCTGTCCGACGCCACAGACGGCTTCTGGGAAGGCCTGCCCCCTCTTAACTTCCCATACACGATATATATACATATAAATCTATATTGTTTCTTTCAACATGTGGTTCCAGGGGCCGTGTTTCATCCCGAGCCGTTTTTTTGACAGCTCCGAGGGCCAGCGAGGGTCCCCGGGCCCCGGAGGCCGAAGGTTGCCCTCAAATTTCCGCTGTGATTTGTCCACTGCTCGATCATGTTTGGCGAGGAAAGAAACATGGGGACCATGGCCAATCTGCCGCGTGATCTTGTCGACGCCGATCTTGCTCATGGTCCATGCCAGCCGTCGCCGATTTTCGAGGATGATCCACGAGTTGGCGCTGACCAAGATGGACGGTGACCAAGATCGGCAAGACGTTTCCGCGTTCAGTCTCGGTCTTGGTCCCCGTTCCTTCCCCTCCAGTCTCGTTGGGTCCCATCCTACATAACGACCCAGCAAAGACCCAACAAAACGATGGATCGATTACATGGCACATTTCATCCACGCGGCATTTGGAGAGGATTTGCAAACACTCATTCCGAATCATGTTCTGTGGTCTCAGATGGAGGGACCCTCCAAAATGGAGGGACCCTCGACCCTCGAGCAGTTGAAGCCATTGGGTAATCATCTGGTTCCGTTCAGTCTTAGGGCACAAGTAGAAGTCGCAGCAGGGTAGTCAAGTGGTGACGACGACTTAGTGCTGGTGGGCTGTTGTCTGAAATGACGGTGGTTGCCTTGACGGGGAGCAGGACGATGTGATGATGATAAGTCATGTACCAGGCCTTCCCGCGGCCTCAGTTTTCTCAATCGGCCGCGTGCTGGTCGGAGGTAAGGTGTGTTTCTTGCGGCAACTCCCTGCATGTTTCCGCACTTCTGGCGGGGGATGCGGTGTGAGCGGAAGGATCTGTCTGGGTCGCCCTTGGATCCGATTCGATTCCTTTCGAGTCGCTGGCATCGGCCAGGGCCAGTTGGAGCTGGGCGCGGCGATCCGATCCCGATTCGCTTCGGGACGATCTGCTGGCTGTCCGGTCCGCTCCCGGTCCGATCCGGTTCCGCGACCCGATCCAGCTGAGGCCTGGCGGTCGCACCACAGACTGACCAACGCCTCTTTGCCCTGCCCCCCCCCCCCGCAGGTTGGGCCCACTGGGAAAGCGGCCGTGCCCCTGCGCGGCGGTTTGCTCGTGCGTTGCTCGTGGGAGGGTGCTGCCCCTGCGACCGAAGACGAGGTGCACCCGCCGGCGAAGCAGTGCAGGACGGAGCGAGACGATGGCTGGCAGAATCGACGCGCCCTGCAGTGAGCCTTTTTGCCCACCTGATCTTTCCATGCCGCACGCCCCGCCGCAGCGTGCCCGGCGGCAGAGTGGCAGGGCTTGGCTCTCGGTGCGGCAGGAGTCTCTGACATCCGACGTTGCGGAAGGAGGGCGACATCACGAAAACTCACGACCAGAGCCCCCAGACCCCGCTTGTCTGGAGAGGTCTGCCGCCACAGAGTCTCAGAGCGGTACGATCCCGTGCCCGCGCGCGTTTCGCTGGGTGTTCTTACAGACCCCATGTGCGGAAGGGGGCTCAACACTGTTTCGCAGCAGGGGCAGAGACTGGTGGGTGTTTTCGGCGTGAAGAAAAGGCTCAGACCCCACTTGTCTGCGGCCCTGTTCGAGCCAGAGCGCTCTGCGATGGCCCCGGGGCCCGTGACTGGGCGAAAAGGCCCGGCGTGAAAAGACCGCGGCGCGGGGAGCGGCAGCGCGCCAGCTCGCGATCGGTCATAGCCAGAGCACCAGGTAAGGGTACCCTGGTACCCTGGTTTCGGATCTGCCGTGCTGTTGGCGATCTCGTAAGCAGGGCTGGCATTCCCACCCTACTCTTCAAACATCCGCCCTGCTTTGCCCTCGCTGTTTGCGCCCGCCCTATTCTTTTGAGGCGGAAATGCCGTCCTGCTTGTTCGCATCTTTTGGGGGTGTGTCTGCGACGCACTTGTAACGTCAACCAAACTATGGTGGATTCTGCTTCAGGGTAGCCGTTTAGTGGTAGGGCCCCGAAGCCAAACAGATATGATGCCGGAATAATTCGACCAGGTCTGTCGTAGACCGTGTTTTTCGTGTGACAGCAGTTCCGGTTATAGTGGAATATGGCTGGTGAGGCACCCCGCAGCACACATCACGAGTCCAGGTCCAATTAAACCCAGCCCTGGCAATGCCCGATACGAAGCGATCCCCCCGGGGGCCGAGGGAGCGGCGTTTGCGCCCCGAGGCCAAGATCGCAGAGATGCAGGGCCGCGAGGGCTTCTACTTCTGCGGCGCGTACGCCGTGAAGGACGGGGCGGCGGGCCGATGCCTCGCTGCCACGGCTGCCTCAGAGCTGCTGTCGATCTTCACCTGACTGTGGGTTACGTGGCTTCCAGGGGCTTGCCTCACTGCCACAGCTGCCCTTGGAGTGTGCACTCCACATGTCCAGCTCTCTCCGTCCGAGTCTTGCTCTCTGTGTGGGATGGGGCAGCTGGCCCTGTCATGCTGTGGCTGGCTCCGCCTGCGATCACGGGGTGAAGTCGCAGGGTTGTTTGCCCCGCCTGGTTGCCCGGGTACCGCCTCATCCGACCTTCGATGGTCTTCAGGACGTCTGTTGGCCCTGTGTGTGTGTGTGTGTTTGCCCCGCTCAGCTCCACCGATAGTACGCCGCCTGTTTCGGCACTCATTGCATCGCCTGCATCGTGTTGAAGGGCCTCGTTGGACAAGCACGCGTTGGCGTTGATAGGAGGCCTGGAGGTTGGCACCAACACCGACATCGGCGGTGTGCCTCCACCGAGGGAAGACGATCCCGATCTCAGTGATGGTGGTTGTACTTGGGCTTCCTAGGTGGCCGAAGTGGTTCTACCAACACAAACATCCAGGGTCATCCTCCCCCGGTGGGCGCAACCCCCTGTTCTGGTGTCGGTGCCCAGTGCCAAGCCTCCAAGTCGACACACGTGGTGAGGACCATCGAGAGACCTGGCTCTCTTCGCTCAGGGGCGGCAGACGTCGGCCACGCGCAGAGGGGGGTTACGGGGGAGGGGGGAAGGCTCCTTAGAAGCACCCCTGCTTACCCTGCTTAGAAGGCGCGGGCCTTCTCTGCAGATGGAAGGCCAGGGCCTTCTAAGAAGCAGCCTCCTTCTAAGCAGCCGTCCCCCCTCCCCCTACCCCCTTCTGCGCGCCGCTGAAGAAGGCTGCAGCAGGAACAGCAGGACGAGCCGGCAGAGGGTGGCGAGGTGGGCGTGGGGCGCAGGGCCTGGGCCTGCTCGAGCAGGCGCTGCTGTCGGCCAAGGCGGCTGTGGATGCCGTGCACAGGGACATGACGGCGGGGATGGTCGGTCACTTGCGGCAGGGGCGAGGCAGGGCTCGTCTCGATTCCTCCGATTCGATTTCGATGGCTTCCGATTCCAATTCGATTCGGCCTCGGATTCTGATTTGGATTCCAATTTCTCCATGGAGGTTTGCCAGCCTGCCGATTTCCGCCGATCCGATTCATTTCGATCGTCGATCCGATTTGTCGATTCGATTCTGGACTCTCCCTGCGAGGAGGCGATGAACGCGAGAGAGACATTTTAGGATCCCCTGGCGATCGTGGGCGTGACTGGGGGGGGCGGGGAGGGGGAGGGGGCCGCTACCGTCACGATTCGCGCCGGCGCCTCCTGAGAATGCCGAGGAACTCCTCGGAATGGCTAATATGCCCAGGCGGCGCCGGCGCGAATCGTGACGTGACGTGGGGGTGTGGGGCGGGGCCGGTGACGGGCATAATTGTAAATAATACAGAAAGGGGTTGGTGAATGTTTGATGTAGCAGCAACTTGCCGCAGCAGTAGCAGCAGGCATGGGAGCAGCGGCGGCAGCCCAGCATACGTACAGTACTCCATGCGATCAACCTGCTTCGTAGCTTGCTGCGGCTGTGCACGTTCAATACTTTGCTTCGGCGCGCTTCTACAGATGCTCAGTCGGGGCTCACTTGATGCATGCTGAAAGCACAGGGTGGTCTCCAGGAGGTTCCTCCTGGCTGGATTTCCCACTCTTTTCACGACTGAGGTGGTTTATCGACTGTCCTTTGGGACAGTGGTTGAAGGCAGTCGCGCAGACTCGAATTCAAGAAGATGGGTAGGGTCATGAAGAGGGGGAAGAGGTTGAAGGAGTGGAATGGGAGGAGAAGCAGCCTTCCCCATGGGCGCTCGATTTTCGTGATTTTGTGGATCAACGCCGATGCTATCATTCAGCATCAACTCCTTCGATCTGTAGCATTCAACTTTTCGGTGCTCATCGTACGAGTCATTGGGGCAACCGTTGCTGGACTTACATCCTCGCGAGACCCGTCTAAGTTGCACCACTACCCCAGTTGCGGATCAATTGTGCTTGCGTTTCTCGAGCTCATCATTTGAGGGTTGCGGTTTCTTCGGCACCTCGCTCTTGCATGCTAGCATATTGCCTGAGGAGTGGAACGGCATCTTATGCTGTTAGTATCTGTTAGTTCGACATCCGTAGACTCACTTTCGAACAAGCACTTTCCGCTCTTTAGAACTTTAGCCAGCGCTGCCCGGGAGAGCGATCCCAAGGAAAGCGGAGGGTCTGGCTGAGTGCGTTGCGAGTCTGTGCTGACAGGCAGGGCGTCACCGCACCTCAGCTGTCTCCACCGCCTCCCTCGCTGTCAGTCCCGCCTCCCCTTCTCGTCGCCGCCCGTCGGCGCGCGCTGCTCACGCCTCTGCGTCCAGCAGCAGGTCGAGCCAACCGACCGTCCACCACTGCCCCTGCGTGTCTCAGCCCAAACGTTTGCCCACGGGCTGTCCTGGTTGGCTCGCAGGGGCTGCGCCCCTCCACCCCTCCCGCGAGGGGCACCTCGCAGCGGGGTCCACCCTTGGCCGAGGGGGCGTTTCGCCACGGCGCCATCCCACCCTCGATCTCCTGGGTCACGCCCAGGGGCGCGGAGACAATCGCGCTTCGCGCTTCGCGCGTCGCGGCCTGGGCCAGAGAGCTGCCCTTCTCCACGGTGGCCTCGCAAGGGCGCGAATCTTAATCGCGCGTCGGGCATCGCGGGGCGCGGTGCGCGAAGTTGGGCGACCTCGGTCTTCACTTCGTGGGTTCCCCAGCGGTCTTGCGCAGCCTTGCGCTCGGGGCTCTCGTCGGCCAGTCGGTCGTGCGCCTTCTCTCGGCGGCGAGCCCAGGGGGGCAATGCGAGAGGGGGCAGGCCCAGGCCTTCTCAGAAGGCGGCGGGGCTTCTCAGACGCCCCCGTGCCTTCTGAGAAGCCGTCGCTGCCCAGGCTCAGAAAATTTCTCAGAAGGCCCGAGGCCTTCCGAGCCTCCCGAGCCTTCTGAGAAGGCCCACTCCCTCTGCATTCCCCCTGGGTTCTTCGCCGATTCTCACGCACCGAGGGTCTCCTCTGCCTCCCTCTCCCCAGTTTGCGGTGCGCCGGCCCCGAGCGTTGGGCGCGCGGGGCGCTTTCCGCCCGGCATCTCGGCGGACCCCCGCCCGCATCGTCTATCTCTCTCTCTCTCTCTATCTCCCCTCTCCCCCTACACGTATATGTATGTGTGCTTGTATGTTCCCTGATCGCCCCTTGTGAGAGCTAAAAGGGTTGTTAGAGAAGAAGCCGACTGGTGGCCAGCTAAGCCTGGAGCTCAACGCTCGACTCTAAGAGCGCGCCGCAGCGACGCGCCAGAGATCGTAGCGTGTCCCAGAAGCGTTTCCCTACTCGTTCCCAATACGCTGGCCGCATGCCTTTGTGCAGCTCTTTCGCAGCGCTTCCTGAGCTCCTTCGCAGCTCCCATTTCAAGCTTGCAAGCCTTCTGGGCATCCTTTCAGGCTTCCTTGCAAGCGTCTCCTATACGCTTCCACGCGCCCGAACGTGCTCCGCTATCTGGGTTTCGGACGCCACAAGTGTTTCTTGTCTCTCTCTCTCTCTCTTTTTTTTTTTTTTCTCTCTCTCTCTCGCTCTCTCTGTCTTTCTCTCTCTCTCTCTGTTTTTGTTTGTTCTCTCTCTCTCTCTCTCTCTCCCTCTATCTCTTTCTCTCTTTCTCTCTTTTCCTCACTCTCTCCCTCTCTCTGCCTCTCGCTCTCTCCCTCTCTCTTTGTTTGTTTCTTTCAGTCTCGGCTCGAGAGTATCCACTCAGAGCGAGCCCCAGGAGGCAGCCTTCGCGCGGCGAGACTGTCATGCTGATGCCTCCTACCCCTTCCCAAGTCTACGCAGGTACTGCCGCCATGGAGCCACCAGCCCAGCGCCGCAATGCCCGCACATGCAGTTCGTTTCACCCTCAGCTACTGCCTGGCCCGCTTCGAGAATGCCACTGCCAATTCATCGAGCATAGGCACCAGGACATTGTCATCTACGTGCCCGTCCTGCGCGGGCGCGACCTTCCTGAACCACCTGGCCACGCCCCACGCGTGCTTCGAGCGAATCTTCACGAAGATCTCCGCATTCTAGAGCACGACGTGTACCACCTGCGCGCTGAGCTGCGCGCGCACCGAGCTGACCACCACGCTCACCCACACGGCACTAACGCCGACACCGACGACTTCGTCCAGCACTTGCCCACCCCGCTACGGCCAGGTAATCGGGGGGGGGTCGGGCTCCCGACTGCTGAGGGAGACGGTGCTGAGAGCGGTCGGGCTGGTCCCACGCCTGCCGTCGTCGCGCCGTGCGCGACAAGCAGCCGGACCCCGACCCCCCCCCGGGAGCGCTTCCGCGGCCTCGCCAGCACCGCCCTCACCTTCACCGGCATTATCCCGCTGAACTTCGGGTGCGTCCTCGGCCCCACTTTCGGCATCGTTCTCGGCATCGTCGACGCGGTCCTGCGCACCATCGGCACGGGCACCAGGAGCGTCGTCAACAACATCGTCGACTCCACCAGCACGGCGGGTCCAGCCCACCCTAAAAGGGCCGTCAAGGTCGGCAGCATGATCTTCGGCGCCATCGGCACCGCCTGCGGCTCCAAGGGCACGGCGGGTCTGGCCCGCCCCAAACGGGCCACCATTTTCGCCGCCGTCATGCTTGTCGTCGCATCGACCTCAGCATCGACACCAGCACTGCCGACCGCATTGACACCAGCCCCGACGAGCCCACCGTCATCACCTGCCCTGTCCCCTCGCCCGTGCCCGCCAGCGAGGGTGCAGTCTTCAGGCGCACCTTCGGCTGCTGGGGCCGCCATGCCACGATATGTCATGTCCTCGGCACCTGCATTGATGAGCCTTTCAACATCCTCTGTCCTGACGCCTCGCCCAGGGCCGCTGGCGAGGGTGCAGTCTTCAGGCGCACCTGACGCCAGTGGGGCCGCCCTGCCATGCCATGACCCGTCCGCCTTGTCGACGCCAGCGTCCGTGCCAATGCCCGCATCGACGTCAATATCGACGCCAGCATCGTCCTCGGCAGCACCCACGCCCACGTCCATGACGGACCACACCCCAGCACCGCAGACAGCACCGAAGCCAGCTCTAACGACGGCACTGCAGTCAGCCTCGACGCCAGCGGGGGGCACAGATTCGACACCATCCCCGCCCCCTCCCTCGCCCCGCCCCGCTGGAGGAGGAGGAGACGACGACGACGACCACGACGACCATGACGACGCTGCACCGACGCCGGCTCCGATGTCAGCATCGACGCTCGCATCGACGGCAGCAACGACCACAGCTTCGCCGACTCCGACGGCAGCATCAACGGCAGCGATGACGGCTCCGACGGCAGCACCGTTAGCATCGTTCGCATCGCCAGCGCCGACGGCAGCATCGCTAGCATCGCCGGCTCCGACGTCAGCATCGTTAGCATCGCCGGCTCCGACAGCAGCATCGACGGCAACGACGACGGCTCCGCCCACAGTTTCACCGACTCCGACGTCAGCATCGATAGCTTCGCCGGCTCCGACGTCAGCATCGACGGCAGCGACGCCAGCACTGCCAGCGGCGGCTCCGATGTCCACAGCGACCACGCCCACAACATCATTGTTGGCGGACCCGCGTAAACAGAGGGAGCCACGTCTGCACGCCTACAGCGGCCATGCTTACATCCACACCCCACTGCGATACGCCCCATCGGCGGCCTCACCCGCAAGCGCCCACACAGGATCCTGTCATCGGCATTCGGCCGCAAGCGACGCCAGCGCCAGTGACAGCCACTCCTGTGCTCCCTGTATGGCCACTCGCTCGGCGGCGCCTTCAGGCCCGCCGAAGCATGGTGACCTACAGACGCCAGTGTCGCAGTCAGCATCGACACCAGACCCGACATCCACCTCGACGTCAGCAGCGAGGCCAGCACCGACGACAGCTCCGACGCCAGCAACGCCGACGTCAGCTCCCTCGCCTGCGCCTATGCCGGTACCCACGCCAGAGTTGCAACCAGCATTGACGCCAGCTTCGACGGCTGCGTTGACGCTAGCAGCGACGGCAGCACCTACCACAGCGTCGACGCGAGCACTGCCAGCGGCAGCACCCACGCCTACGCCTACGCGGGCGCCAACGTCAGCGTCGCAGTCAGCACTGACGTCAGTTGAGGCGCGAGCACCGACGCCAGCACTGACAGCAGCTCCGACACCAGCATCGGCAGCGTCAGCATCCACGCCTGCCCCCTGGACGGCAACGTCAGCGTCGAAGGCAGCACCGACGTCCCTGTCGACGCCAGCACCGACGCCAGCACTGACGACAGCTCTGACACCAGCACCTCCAGCGCCAGCAGCCGCGCCCACCACGCCGGCACCAAAGCCAGAGTCGCAGACAGCAGCGACGTCAGACCCGACACCCACCCCGACGTCAACAGTGAGGCCAGCACCGACGGCAGCTCCGACGCCAGCACCGCCAGCGTCAGCACCCACGCCTGCGCCTACGCCGGTACCCGCGCCAGAGTTGCAGCCAGCATCAACCGCAACTCCGCCGCCTGCATCGACGCTCGCATCTACGGCAGCATCGACCATAGCTTCGACACCAGCATTGCCAGCGGCAGCACCCACGCCCACGCCTACGCGGGCACCAACGTTGACACCGGCACCAACGCCGGCCCCGAGTGCAGCCGAGACGTCATCGCCGACGCCAACTCCCACGCCAACCCTGCCAGAGCCAGCACGCCCCAAGTCGTCCGCGGCGGCGCCAAAGGTGGCACCCACGTCGGCATACGGCAGCGTTCGTGGAGCGTGTGTGGTTGGAGGGCATCGAGTTGTACAGCGTGGTGTCACCGTCCACGTGGGCCACCCTGTGCGCCACGTACGTCATTTTCTACTTATTCATCGGCTTCCGCGACGAGTGGCGAAACCATTTTGACCGCACGGAGCGCCTACAGCGCGGCGGCGACGTCGACTGCAGACGCCCTCTAGGCCACCAGACGGCCGCCCAGGGCCGTCCTGTCATCAGCCCCCACACTGCCTCGAGCCTCGAGTCGACCCCCCCGCCAAAACCTGGTAGCACGCCAGCGGGGGCGGCTTCAGCCCCCTCGCATGGCACTACGCCTGCCATTCCTGTCATCGGCCCCCACACTGCCTCAAGCCTCGAGTCGACCCCCCCGCCAAAACCTGGTAGCACGCCAGCGAGGGCGGCTTCAGCCCTCTCGTACGGCACCACGCCTGCCATTCCTGTCATCGGTCCCCACGCTGCCTCGAGCCCTGGGGTGACCTCCCCGCCACAACCTGGTAGCACGGCAGCGGGGCCGGCCTCGGCCGTCTCGCATGCTCACACGCCTGCCCTGGGTCCTGGCTCCCACGCAACCTCGAGTGTTAGCGCCAGCACTTCCAGCACTAGCACTGTGACTGTACGGGAGCACCTCGAGCGTTACCTCGGACCACAACCAGCCACCATCGGTTACCTCCGAGCCGTCAACCGTCGCTTGGCAGCTCGGATCCCACCGCGGCTCCACGCCGGCACCGAGGTTATCGTACAAGGCCAGGTCCACAACCCCATCAACGGCCTCCGAGGCATCGTACGAGGGCCGTCCAGGGAGTATCCAGGCCTCTGGACCGTCACGCTGCCTACTGGTGACACTGCCCACCTCCGCGGTTCCAGTTTGACCGTCCCAGCACCTCCGCTGCGTGCCGAGGTGCCGCCCACCAGTACAGGCATACTCACGAGGGCGCCAATCCAGGACCCCCAGCCTGGCCCCGCAGCGTACACATGTTGCAGCAGTCTGGCGGCACGGCGTCCTGACGACACAGCGGCGGCACCCTGCAAGTCGGCCTCGCTGCCTGCCGCCAGCAGCCGCGATCAGACGGACAACACGGCTGGCCACGACGAAGGCCTCGGTGGCTCACGCGATGACGGGGACGACGACGGCCTCTCCCTCGGGGTACAGGTCGAGATCACCGCACCGACCAGCCCTCTGCGTGGATACATCGGCACAACCATCGACTTGTCTGGCGACCGCGTCGTGGTCCAGTTCACCGGCGGTCTCACCGTCGGTTGGAGCCGCTCCGATGTGACTCGCGTTCGCAAAGACCCAGGGCTTCAGCTGTCAGGCAGCACGCAGAAACTGATGCGGCGCCTCGACCAGTCGCCGCGCCCCTTCCCCGGGACTGCCCTGGAGCCCCTCCATGACATCCCGGAGGAGCCTGACCCTGCTGACCTCCCGTCTGGCCCCGCACCCGACCCACCCCACATGGTAGTGGTGCGCCCCTTTGGCGTTGAAAGCCTCTTCAGCTTCTGCGACATGAGCGACGACGACGACGTCGCAGTGCCGACGACGACGCCGAGAACACCGCGGACGTGCTCGTAACTGTGTGGGCGAGGCGCACGGCCTCCAGCACGGCAATACCTGCTCTGGTCAGTACCTTCGCGCACTTCTTCGGCTCCCTTCCCGCCTCGTGCACGCGTCCTGCCTGCCTCACCCGGGCTGCAACCGGAGTGAGCCGTGCCCGTGGCGGGTTGCTGACTTCAGTCGCATCCTATGCCTGGGGCCGTCATGTCCTGCCATGTCTGCCTCATCGTCTTGTGGGTGCCGTTCGCTGTCTTCCTTATGTCCGACGTCCGTCCTGCGCGACTCGGCCTGCTGATGGAAGGGGAAGCTCGTCCAGTACATGTTCTTCCGCATGAGTGATTGAGTCGCCTTCCCCTCCCTCCCCCTTCCTCTCGCGGTCCGCCAATGGGGGCGAAAGGTTAGCTGGCAGCGGCTGGTGCCGCTGTGCTGTCGGCTAGCTTTCGCCGCCCCTGTTGGGGTCCGCGGCCTGTCGCACTTTTATTTTCCTGCCCGTGTGTACGCGCGGCCTCGCGTCCACGGTGCCAGGGCGCAGCGGCGGGGGGTGCCCCGTTGCTGTGCGCCGCGCAGCGGTCAAGCGCCCGGCCGGCGGTCCGCCAAGCCGCCACACGTAGCCACGTGCCTGCACGTCGCCTTCTGTGCCGGGGCCTCTTTCAGTACGCCGTCCGATAGGCGAGATCTTCGCACTCCGTCGGCCGTCCGTAGCTTCAGTCGCATTGCGCCGGGAGAGAGGCGTTTCGCCTTCTCTCGTTCTATAGTGGAGCCGACTGCCCCTAAGTGTTTGAGCCGGGCTGCCGCACTGCAGTGCGCCTCGGTGACGGACCCGTGGTCCGCCAGATTGTCCGATCTCTTTGTTTGTTTTTCTCTCTCTCTCTCTCTCGTTCTCTGCTCCTGCTGCTGCTCCTGCTTTGCCGCGGCTGCCACGATTGGGGCGCGGCCAGGCTGTCGGCGGCGACGCCCATCCAGCAGCCAAGGGCGACCACAGGTAGCCCGCTGCGGCAGGCGCCAGCGGACAGAGGGACACCGAGCGATGACAGACCTTCTAGGCCGCGAACCAGCACGCAAACTGTGCCGACCCTCCATCGAAGCAGCAAGAGCGGCACGAGCATAGCCTTCGGAGGCCCGCGCGGATTTCGTGGGTCGGCGCTGGACCGCCCTCCTGGCGCGCGGAGCACGCCAGGGGCGGCGCCAGAGGCGCCGCCATGGGGTTGCAGCGCAGGTCCAGGAACTCCGCGCGGAGCTCCGAAACTTCTGTTTATGCAGTTCTTGCTCTTTCTACTCCAGCCGAAACTGTCGGCCGCTTTATTTCGGCCAGTTGGGACCAAGGGCGCTGTGCGCCCTGGGACGCGCAGCGCCCCCCTGCCCCGCTCCTGGAGGGTTCCGCGGGGCGCGGCTTTAGGCCCCCATTTCCTGGAGCGCAGGGCAGTATACATTATCAGACGCTTGATCGAGTGCTTTTGCATATTCTTCCTGGTCTCCCGTTGTCTCCATCCCTCGACTGCCTCGAATGGCCCATCGGATCGTGCCGGTGACAAAGACGCCCGAATAACTTTTGCAATAAGGCTAGCTTGCCTCGCCTTCGAGGGCCGTATGGGTTGGCATCTCTTCCCCTGCGGAAGGAGGCGAAAGGCCGCCAGAAGCCGGCGGAGATACAACGGGTGCGGCTCCGTCAGCGGATGGCCAGCGGTAGCCAGCGGAAGTCCAAGATGGCCTTCGAATCAAGCAGTGGCGAAGCGTCCTGGCTCGCCTATAGCCCTACCAAACAATGTTCTAATAATCTTTTGTGGTTTCCACGAGATGTTCTTAGAACATTTCTGGCGGAATCTGTCTTGTTTTATCACATCGGGCTTATGTTCTAAGAACATTGTTTTTGTTCTCAGAACCTGTTTGGGTTCTAAGAACAGTTCGTGGTAGGACTATAGGAATGCCGGGACGGTTGGTCCCTGCTCAATCGAAGAGATGACAGTTTTTCGGGACTCAGGGTTCCTGGAACCGGCCATATTGCCACCCGAGGGCTGAATGACTGTTGAGATCTGTCGAGCTTCGAAAGGTGTTCCGAGGTGCGTCCGCGAGGCTGGCGAGACATGTGCGATACCGTGTTGTCGATTTGGATATCGGGCCACTGCTCGAGAAACAAGAGGGCAATACCGTAGACACATCAATTCAGCAATCGGCCTGACAGGCCAAGGAGTTGGGGAGAGGCCGAGGAGGAGAAGGAGGAGGAGGACGAGGAGGAGGAGGAGGAGGAGGAGGAGGAGGAGAGGCGCAGGAATCGTGTGCTGCAGGTGGCCGAGGATTAGGGAATCACTGACGAGCATGCCTCAGGCTGCGACCTGGGGCGGTGCAGAGGTCAGTGCAGATGTGGGGGTCGAGAGCGTACGACACTGTTCACACTAATCCCTCGAAGAAGAACAAAGGCATGAACATGAACTCTCGGAGCTCCGCGCATATTTCGTGGATTTGCCCTGGACCCCTCAGGCGGCGCCTCTGGCGCGCTCCGCGCGCCAGGGAGGGGGCCCAGCCTCGATCCAAGAAATCCGAGCGGACCGCCGAAGCTAAAGGTTTTGCAATTTATTGTTCCTGTACTTCTCGCGAATGGCTGCGTCAACTGCTCGAAGGTAATCGTCGATCGAAGTACAGTCGGCGCATACATCAAGAAATCGGCCTGCCAGCAGGTGCCCCACGGAAATCTCTTATCTCCCTTTGCCCTAGGGACACTCATAAGATTTTGGGCACCTTGCGGTCAGGAACTTTGGTTTAGCGTGTGGCGTCGCCAGTTCCGGCCCATCACGCTTCCGCGCGACACGCTCACCACTTGGTGCCAGGGGACGCGCGACGATGCAGGATCGTTTTGCCCGCTCAGGGCCAACCCAGAAGCTGGCTTCTCCAGGGTCTTCAGGGCTGCTCCTGGAGGCTCTCATGGTTCTCCAGACGCGTCGCCGTTGCAGGTGACCGCTGCTTCTTGGTTCATGATTTTATGATATCAAATAAAGGATGGGTCAAGTCTTGGTCCTTGGTTAGTTCACAGTGCTCGGCATTCGTCTTTTGAGAGTTGATCTGTCGTCGAAGGAGCTGTGCAACGTATCACAGGCCGGCAGCACGCTCGTACATCTTCGGCATTAATGGGTGGTACTTAGTATTTACCGTTGGGCCGCACGGGGGCCCCTACTAGGCGCTGCCTGCCCCAAAGGGAGAGAACTTCGCCCTGATGTGGGCCCATGCTGCCAGTAGGCAGTTCATTTACGGTGATAACGCATGATCGTACAACTCATCGCAGATCATCTGATTGCAGGGCCGATCGCCGCTCAATCATGGAGAAGTTTCACCGCGAAGCGTGATATTGACTCCCCAGTCAGATGGGACCGCCTCTGCTGCACTAAGGCCAACATTCGCAGAGTGTTTCTCAGAGGTTTTTCCATTCAAGACGACGCAGATCATCTCCTTAATCCCGCTTCAGCTGTTGAGCTGTAAGTACATCATCATCGTTCCAAGCACGACTCTCTAGAGCCAATAGGTCCACCGAGGTGGAGCCTCAATTCTTGCGCCTGTTGTGCGCAGCGCCGCATCGAGCACCCAGAGCACCTGGAGGGTGTTTGGCTCTGGCCTGTCCGCACGCGTTGAGTGGCGCAGTTCCACGGGATCGCGATCTTGGCAAACCAACTTTTTATTCAAGACGGTTGCGCCGTTCCGCCGACCCCCGAGATAGAGTGAAGGAGGAGGACGAGGACGACGGGACGGTTTTGATTTTTTGGGGGCCTTGTCGAGGTCCCTGTCGTGGAGCCTTTTTTTGGGTCACGTGAGTCCGTCGGGGTTCGTCGCTGTGGCCTCCGTTGTTCCGAGCTGGTCGGGGCGGGCTCTTGGGGAAGGGGGTGTGGGAGCAAGACACCATTTTTCTTTGCCGGCGGCCAGCGCCATGCCGCCAGAGCAGTGGGGGTGGAAGCGGAAGGGAAGCGTGATCACCCCTGGGGACTCGTTTGGTTGCTGCCCGCTGTCAGGTCTTCGCTGCGCCTGGCCTTTCCCTACCACGTTACTTTGCTCGACGTGTCCTGGAGCTGCAGATACCGGCGGCGCCCTTGCTGGCTGGTGGTCGGAGAGTTCAGCGCTCTTTGGAGGCCAGGTCGAGCTCCCCAGGGGGTTTGGCTCTCTGAAGGCCCCTTCGGGGCCGCCAGGGAGCCCAAGGGAGGCTCGGGACATCTCATTGGGCACTCTCGGGCGCGGAGTAGTGGAGATCGTAGTAGGTGGTGGTTGTGGTGGTGGTGGTCGCATGATGCTGAGGAACAGGAGTAGGAGGAGTAGGAGGAGCAGGGCCAGTGTAAATCCAGGATTCAGCGATGCTGCAAATACCTCCCGAGGTCACTCGCATTTCAGGGAGAAGTGCCCCCAGGAAAGATGAGTGAACCTTTAGACAGGGGAAGGTTTCTGCTTTCGATCTTTTGGATCTCCGCTGGGGATTTGAAAGCATCGGAGAGCTGGACCCCGTAGCCATTGTGCTTCCAGCTGGCTTTTTCTTTTGCTTGACCATGCATTTGTTCCGCGAACCTCAGTGGCGCCTGCATCGTCAGAGCCTGAAAGGATGCGGCGCGGCAGCGAAAATGGCGGGTTCACGCGCCCTTGTCAGCGCAGAGCACTGGGGGATCCTGCCCAACACCTCCAGGAACGCAGCGCAACTGTCACCGACTCGGATCCCTGCGAGGACACCCGACGCAGCAATGAAGATTTGGTGTAAGTTAGCGCGAACAAGCGCAACAGGAATCGAGTGGAACCGCGGGGGCTTTCGGAAACCTAGCAGAGCATCGCCAGAACCTTGTCTGATTTCAACAAGCCAGCGTTGATTTTTCAGGCGAAAGCTCTGTGTTTGCGGGCGGTTTCTGGTGCAATCCGGGGGGCAGTGGACGGACACCGCGGCAAAGGGCAGGACATCCACAGAGAATTGCCAGAAACCTGTCTGACACACGCAGGATATCGAGAGATGATTTCTCTCCTGTCTGGTGGGCCTGCCATTCAGGCAACAGCCCCGTTTTGAAAAGGAACGCCTTCGATCCTTCAAGCGGTGTTGCGTGCCACCGTGTGGGATTCTGCACTTCAACGAAGTGTCCTGCGATAGACCTATTGTGGAACAAAAGGAGTTTTTTCCTTCCGCGCAGGTATTGTATTTTTTTGCGAGAGCGTCCGATCGTAACCTCAATTTGGAACGGTCCACCATGCGTCCGCGTAGTTGTGCCACGGTTTAGCGTTTATCATTCGAGCACTGCTTGCACGAATCTTGCTTTTGTAGTAAGAACTGTTAACGTTTCTCGTTCCCCACCAGTGCGTCGAGGAAGGATGATCATGGGAGCTGCCCTTATAGGGGGAGCGTGGCATCATCGGGATACCTCGGGCATCCTTAGGGGGCCCAATGCCCCTTGGAGGCCTCCTTGGGTCTCTTGGGGTGTCTTCTTGGGGCCCTCTTGGGGGCCTCTTGCCAGCTCTTTTCTCGGAGCGTCTTGGGTGCCTCCGTGGGTCCTCTGGGGGCCTCTTTGGGGCCTCTTTGGGGGCCTCTTCAGGCTTCTTGCGCGCTTCTTTGGGCAGGAATTTGCTGGTTGCTGCGGGTCCTAGGCTAGTGGTCCCCGCGGCCGTGGGCCTTTCGTGGGTGCCCCGTGCGTTGCCTGGGTGCTCCGGCTTGTCGCACGGGTGCCCGTGGACAGCACGTGGACGCCCGGTGCGCTGGCCGGGTGTTCCGGGTGTTCGTCCGTTGGGCGCCTGTGGGCGCTCCATGCGTTGAGTTGCGTTTCTGGATGCATTTCTGCCTCGTTGTTCGTTTTCCAGGAGCCCCCCGTTTCTTATTGGGGCATGACGGGCGTCATGGCCCCCGCTCCCCCCCTCCATGACGTAACGCTCCCCCCCCAGTGCGCTCCGGGCACTGCCACCGTGCGTTTTGGGATCCGCTTAAGTGTCCGCGTAGGAATCCGCATCGGAGTCTGTTCCGCAGTCGTCGTCGTCGTCGTTCGTGGCTTGTCGCTCGTCGCTCATAGTCGTCGTGTGCGCGGACGCGGCTGAAGCCTTTTTTTTATTCCGGGCCGATAACGGCAATCATCTAGGGGGGGTGGAGGGGGTCGATGTTGTCACGTTTCGCGCCGGCGGTGTCTGGTAATGCCTAGGAATGACGGAGGACGGGTAGCGCCAGCATGTAGGTGGCGATTTGCATTACAACGCATGTGTACATCACAGTGCCTGCGTGCACCACAGCGCCTGTGTACACCACACCGCCTATGTACATCACAGCGGCCGCGTGCAACAGAGCGTCAGTTTGTGCCACCGTGCCTGCGGGCACAACAGCTCTTGTGCACACCACAGCGCTTGCGTACACCACTTCAGCCGTGTGCAACACAGCACCAGTGTACACCACAATGCCTGCGTGCATTGCAGTGCCTGTGTACACCACGGCGCCTGTGTGCACCGCAGCAACCGTGTGCAACACAGCACCACTGTTGCATATAGAATGTTATAACGAACCCTTCTGACAAAATTGAGCGCTTGTGGATTCCACAGAAAACAATAGAAAACAACCCGTATGGACAACGGAGCGCCGCTGTAATCTACGAGTCCTCCCGAGTCCGCCCGCATCACCCTAACTCCTCCCATCTGCGTTCAGGAGGCGCCAGCTGAATTGGCCGTCCGAGAACCAAGTGGACCGATTCAATCGACCATTCTGCGGTGCGCGCTGAGATGCGCACGTGCGCTGTAGCGCCAACCCGCACGACAGGAGGGGGTAAGGAGGAGGAGGAGGAGGAGGAGGAGGAGGAGGAGGAGGAGGAGGAGGAGGAGGAGGAGGAGGTGGTAGAGGTGGAGGAGGGAGTAGGGAAGAACGTCGCATTCGATTATCAGCACTTTTCTGGCGTGGCGTCTAGTTGTCCTCAGCAGATTCTCGCGTACATGCTCCTTCTACCTGTCCTATGCGCGCAGGCATTGTGGTGTACATCAGCGCTGCGTTGCACGCGGATGCTGTGGTGTAGACGCGCGGTGTGGCGTGCACAGGCGCTGCGATACACGCAAGCATTGTGGTGTACACAGGCGCTGTGTTGCACATGGTAGCTGCGGTGGACACATGTACACCGGCGCTGTAGTGTACGCGAGCACTGTGGTGTACACAGGCGCTGCGTTGCACACGGTTGTTGCGGTGTACGCAGGCGCTGTGGTATACACGCGCGCTGTGGTGCACGCGAGCGTTGTGGTGTACACAGGCGCGGTGGGGCATATCGCCACCTACATGCTGCTCGCGTCGTCGTCGTCGTCGCCGTCGTCGTCGTCGTTCGTCGCTCGTCGCTCGTCGCGTCGCGCGCGCGGGCCCGGCTGCGGCGCCGGAGCCACGCGGCGGGGGGGACGTTACGTCATACCCCTCCTTCGCCCCCCCCCCCCCCCACATGACGCCCGTCATCGCCGAACATACAGAAATGCGCTCAAGATGGATTCATACCATCCCCGCCCAACGGGTACCGACCCTTTCCGCAATCCCTGTCAAATCATAGCATGCGCGCGCAGACGTCGACTGTAACATAATCTTTTCAAGAGTTACTTGCAACTCGTTGTGCAAAGTCCACGCGCGCGCACATGGCGAAATCATATAATCAAGCTAGTTGTTCAAGCATATCAACAAGAACGCATCATAATCCATTAGGCTTTCCGTCACAAATCTTGCAGGTATTCTGCCCGCGCGCATTTGCTGAAGTCGTAGGAAATCCGTATGCTTTGGGACATCCCGTCCCACACCCGCATTCTCATCTCTCCACGCGGTACATCCGCGTTGCCCCAACATGCGCCCAGTGTACGAATCCGTAAAACATAACATCATGTTGGCCACACGCACGCGCCGCCACGCGCGCGTGTCGAAATCCTTCCCAAATTGGTTTCCAACACATTTCAAGGTATAGGTCTTCAAGACATATGGATAGCTATCGCTTCCATACAGCAGTTTTTTTGGGGGGCGTGGATTTCCGCGCGCCCGCACTTCCTCATCATCACCATCTTAAGCGCCACCGTATCAACGCTGTTATCGGAAAGACCGTGTTCTACCGCTGCTGGCGGAAAACCGGGGGAGGTCACTTGGGTCCCCCTCTCCTCGAAAACCGTGGGGGGTCACTACCAGTGCGAACCCCCCCCCTTTCCCCCCCCAGTCCATCATAAAAAAGGGGGGGGGTCCGCAAACGATTCTCGCTCCTCGTGACAGGGGGACAGTGGTGGGGACAGTGGGACAGTGGTGGAGACGGTGGTGGTGGGGACAGAGGGACAGTGGCGGGGACAGTGGGACAGTGGTGGAGACGGTGATGGTGGGGACAGCGGTGAGGGGACAGTGGGACAGTGGTGGGGACAGTGGGGCAGTGGTGGAGACGGTGGTGGTGGGACAGTGGTGGAAGCGGTGGTGAGGACGGTGGTGGGACAGTGGTGCAGTGGGGAGAGTGGTGGGGACAGTGGGGACAGTGGGACAGTGGTGGGGACACTGGGGAAGTGGGGACAGTGGGACAGCACAGTGGGACAGCGGCGGGGACAGTGGGGACAGTGGGACAGTGGTGGGAACAGTGGTGACAGTGGGACAGTGGTGGGGGCAGTGGGTACAATGGGGAGACTGGGACCGTGGTGGGACAGTGGTGGGGAGAGTGGGGACAGTGAGACGCTGGTGGGGGCACTGGTGGGGACAGCGGGGACACTGGTGGGAACAGTGGGGACACTGGGACAGTGGTGGGGACAGTGGGATAGTGGTGGAGACGGTGGTGGTGGGGACAGTAGTGTGGGGACTGGGACAGTGGTGGGGACAGTGGGGACAGTGGGACAGTGGTGGGGACGGTGGTGGTGGGGACAGTGGTGAGGGTGGTGGTGAGGACCGTGGTGGGACAGGGATACAGTGGGGACAGTGGTGGGGATAGTGGTGGGAACAGTGGGACAGCTCAGTGGGACAGCGGTGGGGATAGTGGGACAGTGGGGACAGTGGGGACAGAGGGGACAGTGGGACAGTGCTGGGGACCTTTGGGGAAGTGGGGAGAGTGGGACCGTGGTGGGAACAGTGGTGGGGACAGTGGGAACAGTGCGAGAGTGGTGGGGGCACTGGTGGGGACTGGGGACGGTGGTGGGAAAAGTGGGAACAGTGGTGGTGTGGACGGTGGTGCTGGGGACAGCGGTGGGGGATGTGGTGCGGACCTGTGGTGGGGATTCGGGAGTCGTTTGCCGGCGGTGAGGGGGGGGCGAACCGGTAGTGACGTAGCCCGGTTTTCTAGAGGGGGGGGGGTCGAACTGGCAGTGACCCCACCCCTAGTTTTCCAGAGGAGGTGGAGGGTCGAACCGGTAGTGACCCCCTCCCAGTTTTCCGCCGTCCCGGGGGGGGCGGGTTCGAACCGGTAGTGGCCCCTCCCGTTTTCTGGAGGGGGGGTGAGGGGGGTTTCGAACCAGTAGCGACCCCTTTTCCGGAGGGGGGGGGGGGGGGGAGGGGCTGGGGGGGGGGGGGGTTGCCGGGGGAAGGGGGGGGGTGGGGGGGATTTTTGCATGGGGGGGACTCCCGGATCCCGAAGGGAAGATGAGGGCAATTTTCCACAGTAAAGCCGCGGTGGATCACGCTCTCTCCGTTATTGTCATCGCCGCCGTTGCTGGCATCATCAGTCAATCACCTTCGTCACTGACACGTGGACAGCATCATCGTCATCGTCGTCACCTGCATCGGCAACGTCATTGGCCTTGCCGTCGTCATCGTCATCATCTTTGCCACCACCATCGCCACTACCATTATCGTGTCCGCCATTGTCGACGTCATCGTGATGCCGCGCTCGCCCGAGTCGCCGACCCGTGCTGAAATGCCCGCACGCCAGCACGGCCTATGAAATGGTTCGCAAGTTCCCATCGGTAAGCGCCATCACGGCCGCGTCGGTCGTGCCAAACCAGCTGGCCGCTCTGCGCGCGAGCTTGCGCGCGCGAGCGCAGCCGCAGAGATGCTCCTGCGCGCTAGCGCAGCCGCTGAGATGCGCCAGCCAGTACCAAGTAGTCACTGCAATCGGGGCCGCATGGTTTGTGCAAACTAATTTGTGGGAGGGAAAGTGGGATAATTGCGCGAGCAACACGGCCTCAAGTTCTGCAAGGCGGATTGCGCTACGTAGATTGCACCGCGGTTTGCAGCACGCGGCTTTTACGACATCATTTGCGCCACATAGCTTGAACCGCATGTTTTGCGCCACGTGCATTTCCTCCACGGTAGTTCACATTCCCACTGCGATACCTCAGAGACTGGTGCCAACGCTGGTAAACACCGTCGTGCATTTCCAGGAATGCTTCACGAGAGCCTTTTCCTTCAAGGGGGCCGCTTTCCATCCGTCTAGCGATCGGGAATTTTTAAGGCGAATCTTCGCGGCGCCGAGGCGAGAGCCACATCCCGTCCTCCATCCGTAAACTGGCTGTGCGCTTGT
>CAUYUJ010014671.1:552673-555173 GCA_963575745.1 Prorocentrum cordatum
GTGTGTGTGTGTGTGTGTGTGTGTGTGTGTGTGTGGGGGGTCGGCTGCGGGGAAGGTGCGCCTGGGGGGGGTGGCCACGACTTCGGTTACCCCTGCTTTTTATGTGTGGTGCCATGTTTTGGGTGGGAAGCCAAAGAGCAGGGATCTTCTTGCACAAGGGAACATGTCTCGGGCTCGATGTTTTGGGGGGCTTACTTGTTGGTTGCTTCACAAGAAGCGAACTGAGGAAAAAAGGAAGGGTCCGAAACACAAGCACACAACAATCCCTGCAATGGCGGTGGTGGATCTGATATTTCGGATGGGCGATCGTGCAGAATAGCTCTGAAGAACAGTGTCCCGAGGGGTGCAGCAATCCCTGGCCTCGGATGGGGGCTGCAAGCTCTCTGCCGCAATCTATGTGTTCCATGATATTTGGTGCGATCTATGCGGTGCAATGCGTTTATCCGTCAATTCCACCCACCAGGCCGCAACTTGTGTTGCAAACCCATTCGGCCACGATCGCGGTTACAGATTGGAGCTTGCTAGCGCTTCTCGACGGCCGCATTGGCGGGCGCACGCTCGCGCGCAGATCGACCAGCTGGTTAGACACAACCGATGCGGCAGCGATGGCGCTTACCGATGGGAACTTCGAGGCGAGTCTCCAAGGCCGCGCGGGCACTTCAGTCTGGGTCGGTGGCCCGGGTGGGCGCGATATCATGATGACTTCGGCAACGGCGGCAACGGTGTATAGCGATGTCGGTGGCGATGATGACGACGGCGACGGTGACGCGAATGACGGCGCCGATGCTGGTGACGACGGTGCCGATGCTGATGCCGATTCTGATGCTGAGGGTTCTGCTGCTGATGATGACGGTGATGCCCAAGTATCGGTGATTGCATGTGGCTTTTAAGATGGTGGTGACAAGGGTGGCGATCGACTATGACGATACCGGTGGTGATGTGATGGCGCTGCTGCGAGAGATGATGACATGTGCCCGCAGAACCTCAACAACGTAAGCACACCTGTTGTTGAACGGTTCTTGCTTTTTCATTGTGGCTTCGAAGAGTTCTATCTTGAAGTGCTTCGGGGACGAAGTGTTTTGGACATATTTTGACACGCTCGCGTGGCGGCGCGCGCATGTGCCCCGCGCGGTATGTTATACGGATGCGCGCGCGGGTCGCAGGCTAGATCGACGCGGATGCACGACGTGGCAAGGTGAGCATGCGTATTCTGGACGAGGTTGCTGAACATCCAAGGGCTTTCATACGATTCTAAACGTGCGCGCGGGCAGGGCGTAAGATTTCTCTGCGGGAAACCACTGATCTATTTGCTCGTTTATATGCTGAGATGCTTCCAGCACCAGTGTGTCTGGTATGATGTCGTAATGTGCCCGCGGTCTCCTTGAAGCTGCTTCTTGGGCCAAGGGATTATTGACTCAGTATCTTCTGAGAGAAGCGAGTGCGTGCGCATGTATTGTTTCTGGCAGGGGTGGCAGGGGGGGGGGGGGGATCGATACCGGCTCGCCGAATTATTTGCAACAACTGTACCGGCATGAACGGATATTTGCTTTGATGTGCAAGACGCAGTGTGCGCAGGTGGCTCGCGAAGCCGCCTCGAGAGGGGGAGGGTAGAGCCTATCCATCTTTAGTAAAAAGAGTGTTTGCGGTGTCTTCCATCTTGTGTGATATCTGTCTTGCAGTCTGGGGTTGCAAGGTTCCCGCTGTTTGATAAACAATTTGGCCGATCTGGGAGTTCCAGGCCGGGGTCCTCGCCCGGTCTTCAATCCGTGCAACGCTGAATCTCGAGAGCCTATGACCACAACGTTTTGGGAGCTGGAACCGACGCAGGGATCCGGAGCACCTCCGCCTCGTAGCCTGTTGGCAGCCAGAGGGTCCACGGGTAGCGAGCAACAGGGGCGGATGAGGAGGGGTGTGCAGCAAGAGGGTGAGCAGGACGAGGATGAGTAAGAGGCGAAGGAGGAGCAGGACCAGGAGCAGGACGGAGGAGGAGGGGACAGAGTAGGAGGGAGCAGGGAGGAGGACAAGGAGGGCAATTAGCATGAGGACGAGAAGGAGGACGAGGTGGATGAGGAAGAGAAGGACGAGGGTGACGAGGACGAGGAGGCCGTGGAGAAGGATGGCGAGGAGGAGTAGGAAGATGAGGAGAAGGAGGACGACGATGACGATGAAGGTGACGATGACGACGGCGACGACGATGACGATGACAATGATGACGCCGATATTGATGATGCTTATGATGAAGATGAAGATGAATCTGATGATGATGAGCATGATGATGAGGATGCTGCTGATGCTGATGCCGATGCTGATGCTGCTGCTGTTGATGACGATGATATGTTGCTGCTGATGATGAGGAGGACGAGGAGGATGTCGACGACGATGGTGGTGATGATGTTGTCGCTGATTGTGATTGTGATGGTGATGGTGATGATGATGACGAGGAGGAGGAGCAGGATGTCGACGACGATGATGAGGATGATACTGTTCCTGCTAGTGGTGC
>CAUYUJ010014671.1:560405-585405 GCA_963575745.1 Prorocentrum cordatum
TAGTAGTAGTAGTAGTAGTAGTAGTAGTAGTAGTAGTAGTAGTAGTAGTAGTAGTAGTTCAGTAGTAGTAGTAGTAGTAGTAGTAGTAGTAGTAGTAGTAGTAGTAGTAGTAGTAGTAAAAGTAGTAGTAGCAGTAGCAGTAGTAGTAGTAGTAGTAGTAGTAGTAGTAGTAGTAGTAGTAGTAGTAGTAGTAGTAGTAGGACCAGGGGGTCTCCGAGAAAGAAGGGGGGCGGAAGAAGGCTCGCGACCCTCTTCCCCCGCGCGCTTCCCGCTGCCGCGCCGCGCCCCGTTTGGCCCGAGATTGGCGCGCTCCTTGCACCGAGGGCCGGCGCCCGCTCCGCGGAAGGGCCCGGCGCAACGCCCTGGGCGTAGCGATTTGCGACCCGACCGCAGTCGCGATCGCACGGTAAATGACGAACATGCCGTATCCTCGGATCCTGGAGTTACAATGCTATCTCAACGGGGCGTTTCGTTTTTTTTTTGTTCGGGCCCCAGGACACTCATATCGATGCGGCTCGAACAATTGCGCAGAAAGATCGTGTCTAGAACTCTGATGGCGATTTTCCGCGATGTTTTATACCCTACCTAGGCTCTGCCTAGAAGGGTTCTTATTCTCTATCCTAAAGGGGCCGGGCAGTGGGCCTCGCCCCGGGCGGTTCCCCCGGTATCCGCCCCGCGGTTCCCCCAGTTACGTCCCCTTAGCTTAGCGTTGCTTATCTCATCCTAGCTTCGCTTATTTCATCTTAGCTTAGCTTAGCTTCATCTTAGTTCAGGTTATATTAGCTGAGCTTACCTTCATCTTAGCTTCGCTGAGCTTTAGCATGGCAGAGCACAGCATATCATAACATAACGTAGCATAACATACCATAGCATATCATAGCATAGCGCAGCATAGTATAGCATAGCACAGCGCAGCATAACATAACATAGCTTAGCATAGCATATCATAGCATATCATAGCATAACATAGCATAGCGCAGCATAGCATAGCGTAGCATAGCATAGCATCGCATAGTACAGCATAGCATAGCATAGCATAGCATAGCATAGCATAACGCAGCATAGCATGGCATAGCATGGCATAGCATAGCAACTAATGCTGCTTCCCTAGGGGCTCCAACTTCTAGGTAGGGTCGCACTGGGGTATTTTTTTGTTTGTTGCAATGTCCGATCTCAGGGTAGGTTGCTGCCTGGGCCGATGCAGAGGTCAGTTCTAGACCTCCCAGATTGGGTCGGAGATTCGCGCCGCATTGCCGATGCATCGGCGATGTGGCTCGATGTAGATCCCGATGTTCCTCCACGCCGGCGTCGCTGATGCATCGCGGATGCATCGGCGATGCGGCCCGATCATCCGACCCCGTTCAATCGGACACCATCTGGGAGGCTTCTGTTCGTGCAACTGCTTCCAGCTGTGGGGGTCGAGAGCTTACAATGCTATCCACACGTCCCACGAATGGATGCGCCAACTGCTCGAAGTTAACCATCGATCGAAGTACGGTAGGCACATCAAGAAATTCATCGGCCTGCCCGCAGGTGCCCCACGGAATCTCTTATCACCCGTTGCCCAAGGAACCCTGATTAGATCTGGGGCACCTTATTTACTGTCTGGAACTTTGGCTTAGCGTATCGCGCCGCCGGTTCTGACCACCGCGCTTCGGCGCGACACGCTAGCCATTCTTTTGCCCTCCGTTGCCAACGTCATTTGCCAGCCTCCCACCCGGCGGAACGGAGTGACACGCCATCCGCTCGAAGGGCATAGCGTGCTGCCAGGGCCGCCGCCGCGACACGCCGAGCAAGCGTTCCCAACCGTACCCAGGCCTCCAACGTGTTGGAAACATCAAGATGGAGATTTTTGCCGTTATCGGCCTCTAGAGGCCCTAGCTGGGCTTCAGGACCGCCAAAAAACGTTTTTGGATGGAAAACGAGTGGCGCGGCGCACTGCCTCGGGCGTTAGCGATCTGCGACGCGACCGCGGTCGCGATCGTGCAGCGATTGATCGAGCAGTGATCGATCGCGGACGGCGACGGCGGGCGACGACGGCGGGCGCATCGTTGGTGGCGGCGCGCTCACTCGGCGCGGCCAGGGGTCGAGGCTCGCAGAGCTCTAGAGCTGTGGAGATCGAGGATCGAGGATCGATCGAGGATCGAGGATCGATGGAGGATCGAGGATCGATCGAGGATCGAGGATTGGAGGATCGATGGCCGCGGGCCAGACGGTCAGCGGGGGCTGGCGCCCTAGCAGTGATTAGGCGGCGGGCAGACCCTGAGATCCGGGCGTTGCCGTTCTTTTGCACTGGGCGTTTTTTCCCGGTTTCGGGCCCCAGGACCATCACAGCTCGATCGGGGTCGAAAAATGCAGCAGAAAGGTGCGGTCTAGGGCTCCGGTCGTGGTGTCGATGGTAGTCACCGATTTGCTCTCTTTGCCTGATGGGGAGTGGTTTGACACGACGAGTACGCCGATGTTCAAGTTGCTTAACCTGATATCTGGAGGTCCATTCTTGCAGCCGCAGGAGCACAGCGACCTCATGATTGTTATTGGATCCCAGCGCACATGACGGTGGACCAAAGCAGTGGATTCGCCTCACCCTTACGAGTTCTTCTTGGGGAATGGTTGGCCCGACATGTTGCCAAAGCAGGCAGCATGGGAGCACGCAGTTTCAGAAACGTTGGTCCAGTGCCGTGAGGTTTTGATATCCGACGCGAATTTGAATGCACGATTCCTGTCATGGGCTGCCGCCCAGATGGCTCATCGTGATAGTGAGTTCGACCGCCCTGCTGTACCCAAAAGGGCCCCTGCCAAAGTGTGGCTTAAGCTAGTTGTCGCTCAGCATGTTATGGGGTCAAGGGTGCTCAAAGGGGCCAAAATGCGCCAGTGCAAATATTTGGTTATTGCTCGGACGGACGCGAGCCTAGCTCGATGGCGTCTCGGGGTAAGGTTTTGCAGTCGGTTCTGCCCTTGTATTCAGAGGCTGTCAGTGTGGCCAGTGGGCCTAAGATTCCGACCGAAGATGCTGGTGCGAGTTCGGGTTCGGGGGTTCCTCTTCACAGCGAGCCGTCAGTGCCGCCGTCTCAGGAGATCGTCGAGCTCCGTGGGCACCAGGTGCTGGCGACCTCGGGTGCCATGGTATGCACCTTCCGCGGCTCCTATCAGGTATTTTGTGGCCAAGTAGGCAGTTTCAGTCTCGATGAGGATTGTAAAGGGCCCTCGGAGGATTCGCAGGCCAGGTGTAGACAGTGGTACAATGTGAAGTCTGTCTGTGCTGGCAAGCACCCCAGGACGGATAAGAACCTCGTTCAATTGTTTCATGGCCCAGCAGGACCCACTGTTGGCTAGTGCTCCTGTTTCGCAGCTCCACGACAGGTCATCGGCGTGTCTTCCTCCTCCGTTTCTTAACTCTCAAGCCCTTCTGGTTTAAGCGCATGTTGCACACCTGAGCCGCCTCAGTACTTCCACGTGATGCTTGATGGATTTCCTCGCTCCAGTGACAAGTCTCGTCGTCGCTCCTGGTGCCATCCATAGCTGGGGTCGTTACTGCTACTGAAGGACGTTCCACAATCACTCGGATGTGGAGCCCATGCGAATGATGCAGTGCGTGTGCGTATAACGGTCGGTTCGATTAGGAGAAGCCGAAATGCCCGCTTTGCAGTCGTCCCATCCCTTTGCATCGTGGCCGCTTGCGTTCTCTCAGCACAAGCGTTGTGCGCATAAGGGACAAGGCCAAAGTGAGCAGCTACGACGACGGGGCCGCGCGCTCGCGAGGTCGTGGAGGCGACAGTCTGGCTTTGCACTTGCGCCAGGCGCTCGCCGTCGCGGTGGGCCCACGCATGAACGGCATCACCCAGGCGCAGCTGGCGCGCCTTGACGCCATTGATGAGTCCAGCCAGTCCCATGCACTTGGCCGACGGCGCTGGGCGTGCTGCGGTCAACCGTCGCATTCAGTTGGTCAGCGCAGCGATCAAAGTGCGCCAGGGCCTCGAGGCGGCGCAAGAGAAGGAGGCGGAGGCAGCCAGTCAGGCCGCCAAGAACAAGGCCGTCAAGACGATAGCTGCCGAGGCGCTGGCCAAGGCAGAGGGCGTGAGTGGACCGGCCGCCCCGTCAGCAAAGGCTGCTGGTCCAGGGTCAGTGTCCACGGTAGCGTGGGGCGCGAACCGGTTCGAGGATATCGAGGAGCTCGACTTTGGGGAGGGCAGCGCGGACTCAACGCCGTGAAGGGTGGCCCCAGGAGCCCGAGAGGCAGTTCAAGCGGGCGCGCAATTTGAGGGTCGCTTAGCAGATGAGGCGCCAGAAGAATAGGGAGGACGACGACGGCGGCATCGTGCTGCCCCTGTTCGCTGGTGATGGCGTTGGCGGTGTCGCGCTGGCCAGGGTGGCGGGGACACAGGGGTGGCGTCGTCGACCGCGGCCGGCCCGCCCGCGGGCAGCCCCGAGGCTGCCGCCCAGGCCGAGGCCGAGGCGAAGGCCCTGAAGGCAGAGGCCGCCCGCCTATCAGCAGGGCGCTTCGACGCCCAGAGTGCAGCCGCTGGTGACAAGAACGGCGGCGGTCGCGATCGCGCAGTTGATCCAGCCTCGCCTGCCGTCTCGCGACCAGATTCCGATCCTGTTCAACCGGTGGCCGCCGCGGCCAGCGCGGTCACCGCTTTCCGCGGTGCCGTGCCAGGTCCATCAAGTTCGCCCCCCTACAACAGTGCCGCATGCATGGGAGTGCAAATCAAGTTGCTGTGGCGATTGCGCCAGCCTGGGTGAGGCGCGCATTGAAGCCGCTGACGCGGGCAGCTGGCGTCCTGGTGCAGACGGCTCATCTTTAACCGTGGCCGCCCGTCGCGGCAGTCCGAGCCTGAAGGGTGGATCCCCGATTCGCGCGAGTCTCATTGGTCCGCGGGCCACGCCAATTAAGGAGGAAAACTGTTCTTGGCCGCAGGCCATTTACGAACGCACGTTCTGCGCGAAGGAATCCAGTCAGCGCCGCTGCAGTCGCCCCCGTCTAGCTGTCTCGGCGGGTTCAGTATTTATGTATTTTCGAGATATTCCCCAGTAGTCATTGGCTGTGGAGTTAGTAGCGTCGATTTCACTGGAGCCAGCCCGTTTCGCCTCAGACGACTCGTTGAAATCCACCCAGCTTCCCTGGGCTGTGATCGGGGGCTGGGGCGCCCCCCCTGAAGCTCCAGAGGCCCCGGATTTTCCGCGGCATTTTTTTTCAGGGGGCGCCGATGTCGATGGCGCGCGTGATCTCGGGGGCGGCTGTAAGCTATCGCGTGTGGTCTGCGTCGTGCACTGCGACGCTGCGCGCTCCTGCTCGCGCTCTGTCGCCGCGGTCCGCCATGTCCAGGGGGGGCCGCGTCTCGCGCGTAGAATTCAGTTTGTTCAGTCAGGGGGGCAGCTTCTCGCGCGTATCACCGAGCCCCCATTGCGATGGCTCAGCGTCGCCCGGCCCGCTCAGGCCCCGACCCCGAGCTCTGAGTCCAGCCCGGCCTGGGCAAAGCGGGCCCATCGAGCAGCCGGGGCCGCCGATCGGAAAAAAGGGGCATGTTCATTCGGTTTTGTCGACGTTCGCGATGAACGGCCCTGGATTGGGCGTCGAGTTGCCCCGAGGCCGCGAGTCCGAGAAGGGGGGCTCATGGGCCGACGAGAATGCCCCCCAGCCAGCTCGCAATGTCAGCTCGTCTACTGGGGCCCGCAGCGCCCGGGGTAAATATCGCACCTCGGATCCGCGCTCCTTATTTGCCAGCAGGTCCCGTGACGCTAGGGTCTATTAACTCAGCAGTCCAGCGTGAGAGCCGACCCCGCGCGCCCGCGTGGCGCCGGGGCCGGGGTCGGCCGCGCCGGATTTCCACCCGAAGCTGAGATTTGCATATTTTAGCGATCTGTGGTGCCAGCACCGGGAACTGATTGGCTTGCTCTTTCCCCAGCTCCGCTCGCCCCGCTGCTGCTGCCGCCCGATCCGTCGCCTCTTCGCTCGGGCCTGATCTCTCAATGCAGCCTGGGCAGCTCTGCGGCCCCTGGGCAGCGGCCGCCGAGAACGCCGTTCGCGCGGCGAGGGGCGACGGTCGACGGCAGCTCGGCCAGCCTTACGCCCCCATCAGCGGGGTCGCAGCCGACGCCCCGACCCAGTTCGCATGTGTCATTCGACAACGAGACGGGGTCCGCTGGGAGCAGTGGGTCACGTTCCCGGCGAGGGCCCAGTCGGCCACGGACATCGACGTAGCGGCGCGCGCTGGCAAGGCGGGCTTCCTCGCCCAGCGGGCCCAGCAGCGTGCGAAGAGGAAGTCCCTCCGCGACTTCCGTGAGTTGGCCGTCGCCGAGTCGGTCATCGGCGCGCTGCGCAGGTCACTGCGACCGCGGCCGCAGTCAGCCGAGTCTGTCCCAATCGGGGGCGGCGCCGTCGTCCGCCCAAGGGGCCTCGTCAGCAGCTGTGATCGCCGCCTGGCCAGGGCGCTGCCGGCGCGCCCGTTCTGTTCGATGAGATTCGAGAGAGAGAGAGAGAGAGAGAGAGAGAGAGAGAGAGAGAGAAAGAGACAGAGAGAGACAGAGAGAGATAGAGAGAGAGAGAGAGAGAGAGAGAGATAGAGAGAGAGAGAACAAACAAATCAGCAGCGAGGGCTGGCGCCCCTCAGGGGGCAGGGCGTCCTCGGGGCGCCCGAACGTCTGCGAGCGTCCACGGCCATGGGCGCCGACCGTCTTCGGCCCGCCGACCTGCTCGGGGTGCCCGACGCGGCGATCGCGGCATTGGCTGCCGCCCTTAACCTCGCCGAGCAGACGCAGGTGCGGCCGCGCCAGCCTTTCCTCGCCATCGGGGTCATGAGGACCAAGAAGGACAGTGGCGACCGCATCGTCGATCTCCTTCCCGAGATAGCCGGGCCGCGGTCAATTTGCCGCGACGATGACATCCAGGAGTGGAGCCGTGATTGGTTCGAGCCTTGGGATGCGGCCGCCAAGGGCAACTAATTCAACCCTTCGTGAAGCGCACCCGCGTGCTCTTCACAGGGAGTTGACGGCCTGAGTCTTGGCGCCGCAGGGCCGCGGCCTCCTCTATGTCGAATTGTATTGCGCCAGTATTGGCTGGGCCTTCCTCGGTTAACAGACGCTCGACGTCGACTTCCCCGCGGGGACCCCGGGCCTTGAGATCGCCCATTGCTATGCGCCGCTGGCGCTGTGGGGCGCGCGCGGTGGGGGCCCCCACCTATTCGATCGATCGCCCAGGGCCTCAGGTCAGGGACAAGGTTCGCCAAAGTGATGACGTTTCGGGCGCGTCTGAGAGTTGCCGCCGCGCGAGCTGGCCTCGCGCATCGCGTGTGGGTCGATGACATGACATATGCAGGGGTCACGCGGCGCCAGCCGCGGGCGCGTGGCCCAGTTCCTCGCCGGCACATGCGTCGAGCCGCAGTAAAAGGGCTTCTCCATCGCCGAGATGAGCGTCGTCTTCTGCTCGGACACGGAGGGCGCCGGGCACGTCGCGCGCGCCGTGAAGAAGAAAAAGAAGAAGACGCATACTAATACAAGAAGAGGAAGAAGCGCTTCCACATCCAGGCCTAGAGCCAGGCCAGCTACCTAGGGGCCGACCCAGGAGCTGGAGTGTGCCGCCCGAGGAGTACGTGGGCGGTTGGGCGAGCCAAGCGCGGCATCGTGCGTCGCAAGATCGACAGGCTCGCGCGGGCCACTCGGAAGGATCAAGTGACGGGTCGCCTAGCTCAGCAGGGCGGCCGGGCTGCGGGGTCGCGCGGCCATCGACGCGGCGGCGTCCACGGTGCGCAGCACGCGACGTTTCGCCGACGCCTGGGAGACGCTGTGGGCCCGCGTCTGCCGGGGAGATGCTTGGCTGCACCCCTCGACCTGAAGGCCGGGCGCCGAGACCCTGCCCGAATGTTTCCAAAGGGGTCCGTCCAGGAATGGAGTCGCTGGATCCAAGCAGGACCGCTGCATGATACCGTCCAGTTCACGTGGAGCAAGGTCGTGGAGAGGTTCCGTGGGGTGCCAGTCCAACATCGAGTCGGGCATGTTCGCGGCCAACTGTCGGCCAGCGTGGGTAGGGCCTCGGTCAGCCCAATGAGTGGGGCCCCACCCGTCGCTCGCCGCCGAGACGGGCGCTCGTGAGTTCCAGGCCGAGCATCTTTCGGGCATCCCCGATTTGGATATTCCCAGCGAGCTGCTCGCAGATATCGGTAACAGTATTCGGTAATCCAATTGGCGTCTCGCCAGTAAGCGTCGCGGAGGAGGTGGACTGGGGCATGGGGCGTGCAATCAACATTGTCGGGGGCTTCTTCGACGCCTGCATGCCGCGAGTGACGGCGTGCGCCTCGCCGCGCTCATGCTGACCATCGCTGTCGGGGCCATGCGGCCGAAGGCGAGAGTCAGGGGCGAACGCAGGGATGCCGACGGCGACGGCATCTGCGAGCGCTGCGGAGATGCGGGGGACACACGCTTCCACCGCATCTGGCAGAGCAGCAATCACTAAGACTGCGCCATCGGGATCGCCGGCGCGCTGCAGCCCGAGGCGATCTCCCAGCAACACATGTTCGAACGCTTCTGGGCCCGCGGGATCACCCAACGGAGCTGGGCACTATTGCCGCCGCCACTTGCGTACGAGGAATGGGAAGTGGTCGGCGCCGACGGCTATGGTCCAGGATGCTTCGGTGGTGGCGCAGGCGAACCCATATACGTGTTCGGAGGCGCCAGCGGGGGAGCCGGCACTGCCGTCATCCCTCTACGGAGAGTTGGCATCGGCTTCGGGGTCCTCCGCGGCTTGGACATGAACGGGATGGACCTCCAGGCAGCCGCCTGGGGACTTGTTGTCTGGACGCAGGGATGCAGTCATACGAAGTGATTTCATAGCCTTGGTGGCACAGTTGCGTACCATGGTCGGTGACATCACCTACATCGCGGACAACGAAGGAGTGCACCTCAATTTCTACAGCGGCCACGTGGAAAACCCCGCTGGAGCCGACGCCGACCTTTGATGCCGGGAGCGGGGTCAGCTTAGAGGCCGTGGCGGTGTTGTCGCAGTTGTGAGCATCGGATGTGCCCCAGATCCCAGATGACAGCTCACGACGATGTAAGCGGTACAATCCGCAGCTCCCTCGCCTATTTGGGAATACAGTTGCCGATGAGCTCGCTGGATATGCAGCGTCAGAGGGCCGAGTTCCCGCGCATGCCCGCCAGTATTATAATATTGGTAAACAGAAAGCGTACGTTGTGAGGATGAGGATCCTTAGTGCCCATATTGATGCTCTAGAAGCTGACCGCGAGGCCCACCCTGCTGGCGCCCGTGCTCGCAGGCCGAAGCGAATGGCTCCAGCCAGACCGCCAGCCCCCGCCCCGTGCGCCTTCTTTTCCTCGTTTCGCATCGTCGATTTCGCAGGATAAAAATGCACGATATGCTTGAGCTCCACGGCTATGGCTCGGAGAACCCAGTGGCTCTAGACGAATGGTTATGATCTTGTTCATTTAGGTGGCACCTATGAGAGAACCCCCTCTCGGGACGCATCCAGATGTGGCGGGGGCATTGGCTCAGTAAGCCCGTCGTTTAACATTCCACGCTGGGCTGAACATCTGGTTTTGTGTACACTGCGTGGCGATCGCCGCACAGTTACTCGGTAAATTGGGCGAATCCTGCAGCGACCCCACTCCCAGGGGGAAACAGAATATAAGACGAATCGGCTTGGGACTCTGCCCCGAAATTCTCAGCAAAGCCGAGAAAACCTGGAGGACGAAAGGCAACCCACAGTGAGGTTGCGGCGGATGTGTGGAGCAAGGATATTCGCAAACTCAATAAGCCAGCCTTTGCAGTAGAGGCCCATGAGTATTGGGCAATTGAGACCAATAGCGTCGACCATCCTCGTGTCAACGACGGGAAGATGACGTGGTTGGGGGGGGGGGTAGCAAAGTTGAGCGAGAGTCTTCGGGAGGAGCACCGAAGACCGCTGTTCCTTTCCGAGGCAAGGGGAAACCGTCTGTGCACATGACCTCTGTCGTGTCCCTCTGCTTGCCAGTTGGCTTGCCTCTGAGCTTTCCTCCGGCATGCCCTCGGGCTTGGGTTCTGGCTCGCACCCTGGCGCATTTCCTTGTCCGCCTTTTGCTTGTCCTCCAAGATGCCTTCGGCTTGCTCCCCCGCCCTCTGGCTTGCTGCTAGGCTTGCCGCTGCTGCCGCTTGCGCAGTCTGCGACCGCACTTGCGCTTCGTCTTACTGCGATCGCCCCCTCTTCAGCAGGAGAAGGAGGAGGAGGAGGAGGAGGAGGAGGAGGAGGAGGAGGAGGAGGAGGAGGAGGAGGAGGAGGAGGAGGAGGAGGAGGAGGAGGGGGGGCACTGACACTTCGTGGATCTGATCATCTCCCCGACTGTCTGCCGTGGCTTCGCTATCGCCGAGGGCTCGGATTCTCCAGACCTCTGTCGTCGCGATGTTTCGCATCGTGGACCCCGCATGTCTCGACCCCTTGCCCAGGGGCCAGTTTTCCATCCCGGGTCTTGGTATGATGGTCTGGGGTCCCAGCGAGGGCCCTCGGAGGCCGAAACTGACTAAACACTCCGTCTATAATTCTTGCGCGGCGCGAGGATGTCTTCGGCATCACCCGAACATACTTCTACGATGTGTGCGCAGACATCGTATAGCACATGCTTGGTGGCGGGTGCCTTCTGGCCATACCGCGTGCGCGACGACATGCTAGAAGATGGTTGAACTACATGTTCGGTTCGGACGTGTCCTTCCAACGTCGGGCGCATAGTACTAGCATGTCCTTCTGCGTCCCACCTGGGCCGCGCGTGTCAGCGCTCCGAGGCCTTGGGAGATGAGGGTGCTCGTCATCGGCGCTGGAGCATCCGGGCTGGTGACGGCGAGCAGATCGCCGCTCAGCCACCGCCGCCGCGGAGGAGAGGAGGATAATGATGGGGGCAGGCGAGTCTGCCTGAGGGTGGCTCGCCAGGTCTGCGAAGCAGGCAAGCAGCAAGCTGTAGCTAGACAGC
Source organism: Prorocentrum cordatum (assembly GCA_963575745.1). NCBI lineage: Eukaryota > Dinophyceae > Prorocentrales > Prorocentraceae > Prorocentrum > Prorocentrum cordatum. The sequence continues at coordinate 571,356 of CAUYUJ010014671.1, forward strand.
AGTTCATGGTGAGGGGAAGCATCAAAGCAGCCGGCACCCGAACCGTCAGCATTTTGCCAGTGAGCCGCTTCCGGCAGCGTGCGTCGCAGCCACCGTGCTCTTCATCTTGACCTTGGGACAACAGCATTGCATTATCCTTTTGCGGTTGTCCGCGCAGGGCAAGAGCTCGCACCGAACTTCTGCTTGGCCTGCACAAGAGTCGCTCCGGACTGGTGCTTGAGTCTCTCCTTGCCGCCGTCGCGTCGAGTGCTGTTGGCTCCCTCCTGTTTTGGGTTTTCGTTTTGATAGAGCACTGTGGTCGCACACCTCCTTTTCCACCCCCCCCTCTACTTGCCTCTTCCTGTGCTACTCCCTGCGGGGTTGCGATCTGTGCAGCCGTCGCCACTTTCGTAGGCTCCTGGGAGGCACAGCGGAATCGGGGAGTAAACGGACACATTTGAGACCTCGCGGCTCCCTGGGGGGTTGCGAGCTGTGCAGTTGTCGCCACTTTCGTAGGCTCTTGGGAGGCACGTCGGAGTCGGGGAGTACACGGATCCATTCGAGCCCTCGCAGCTCCCTGGGGGGTTGCGAACTGTGCAGCCGTCGCCACTTTCGTGGGCTCCTGGGAGGCACCGCGGGGTCGGAGTGTACACGGACCCGCTTGAGATCTCGCAGCTCCCTGGGGGGCCACGAGCTGTGCAACTGTCGCCACTTTCGTGGCTCTTGGGAGGCACGGCGGAGTCGGGGAGTACACGGACCCATTTGAGACCTCGCAGCTCGGGCAGTCCCCGTGCCTCTATGCCCAGTGCTCCCGATCTTTGTCCAGAGGTGCAGCTGGTCACTCGTCAGTATAATAAGTAATATCAGCTTTCGGAGCTCCGCGCGGATCTCCAGAAGTTGTTGTTTACGCAGTTGTTTCGTTAATGCAGCGCGCCCCGCGCCTGTGGAAGTCGCGCCACCACCTCTTGCTAACCTGGACGCCGCTTCCACACCAGTGGCAGCACTTCCCGCTTCTCGAATTCTTTCGCTGTGGCGCGTTCCCTGGCAACCCGTCGGACACCCTTCAATGGGATGCATCCCAGGTGCCGCGGTGCTTAGCATCCCACCGGGTGGCGCGGTGCCTTGCGTTCCACTATTACGATGCAGCTCGTGGGAGGTTAACCTCAACATCGACGCTGTTATCTCCGTGGTCGAACACAGACCCAATCTAGCCTTATCCCGTTCCATTCCGCCTGGTCCGGCTTAATCGGGCTTAGTGTACGCCTAATCTGGTCTAATCCGGCCTAGTGGCCCGTAATTGCACTTCATTGCCCAAAATGGTTCTTACCCAGACCTCCCAGGAGTGGCCTCCTAACATCGATGGGTGCTACGACCCCCCGCGCTACATGCGAAACTGCGCTGCAGGAGGGCGCCCCCGAAGTCCTCCCCGATCCAGGGGGAGGCATGCTGACCTCGCGCTTCGCGGCGACGGTGCGCCCGATAGCCGATAGCCCCCATGGATGAGCTGCCCTGCCCGCCGCCGTAGCCGCTGCCGCCAGCGGTTACGGTCCCTCTCTTGGTTGTTGGTTCTCCCCCCCCTCCCCCTCTCTTTATTTCCCCGAGGGGAAATCACGGCACAGACGCAAATCTTCGGAGCGCCGCGCGGATTTCTTGGATCGGCGCTGGGCCCCCCTGGCGGCGCCTCCGGCTCTGCGCCTGGCGCGCTCCGCGTGCCAGGGATGGGGCCAGCGCCAATATCTGCGCGCAGCTCCGACAGTTTATATGTTTGTGCAGTTTTTTGTTGCTCCTCTCTCCTCCCCCCTCCCCCCTGTCCTCGCTTTCGCAGCCGTCCTTGTCCCATGTTCGCCTGAGCCTGTCCCCCCCTTCCGCCCCCCCGCCAGGCCAAGACGCTGAGGCAGCGCGGGCACGAGGTCAGCATCGTGGAGGGCGGCAGCCGCATCGGTCGGACCTCCGCTCTCACCCCCCAGCCCGTCGCCGTCGGACCCGCAGCGATTGTCTGAAACAGTTTCTGGGGACGCGACTGACCGTGCCGCAGTGTGGGCGTTCGTTGAAGAATGTGCCGAGGAGGCTCCAGACCCTGGAGGATTCCTTATCTCATGAGGGCGGCGGTGATGTCCACGGCCAACCCATGATTGGAATTCTATTGGCTCCCAGGCCCTGAATTCCTTATCAAATGCTTCCTTATCCAATGCCCTCTCCGTACCAGTGGTAAAGCTTCGGGTTGCGCACAGACAGAGAGAGCTGCGCCACGTGGACGTCCAAGACAGGGGTGGCCTCGTCCCAGCCAGCGCCTAGGTACTCCTCGTTGGTGAGACACAGCGCCGAGCTCCGCATTTTTCTGAGGTGGTCCTTCCCTTCTTCATGCCCCCAGCTCCAGTGCTGGCCACAGCGTTCGCAGAACCAGGTCCAGTAGTAGCGCTTCCGCGGGGTTCAACGATGCAAACGTAGTGGGCCTCAGGCGCAGTGAGGAGGTCCAGAGCAACCGCTGGGGGGTCATGCCCCCGAAGGGGGGAGCGTTGGGGAATGGCATGCCGAGGATAACGGCGGACGACCTGCCAAGACAGCGAGCCTTCGGTCATGGAAGATGGCAGGCCCGCAGCACGCGAGGGCGGTCCCCAGCGTGCGAGCGCACCTTGGCCGAGCCGGCTGCCGTGTCCCCCGCTTCGCTGGAGCCGCGCGGCCTCCCCGAGCCGAATGTAATCCCCGTTGGTGCGATCAGAGGAGAGGCTGGCACCGGGGGAGATGGGGAAGGAGGGCGGGTCAGGAGGAGGGGGGAGGCGGTTGAACCAATGCAGGTGCCTCGCTTCGGCGAGTTCGCCTGCGAAGCGCAGGGCCGCAGTAGTTACAGAAAGCACCGAGAGTAGCACGGCGGTCGCTGCTCTTGTTGAGCCTTCTTCTGACGGCTTGCCAGTGAGGGGCCCAGCCGGCGGCCGCGACCGCACGCAATGCCCCTTCCATCTGAGCCTGAAGGGCAACGCGTAGGATCCTTCCGGTGCCTGCGCCACACTGAGCGGCAGGAAGATTATCCCCGATGGCGCGGGCTCTGCGATCGGGGGGGTCCAGAGTAAGCAGGCCTTCGAGGCCCCACCTGCGGGCGGAAACTTCAGCAACCTGGGAGTCACAGCAACTGGGGAGCGTCATAGTCCCGGTGACGAGCGGAAAGGTGGGGGCGGCATGGTCAGTGTGATGCCAGGTCGTGAAACCAGCGCCTGCAGCCTAGGGGAGGTTGAAGACCCCCCTGGCCCCCCCGTCTAATGTGAGCTCGAAGGGGAGCAGACCAGCGCCAGAGTCGAGCGTGAGCATTCGTGGCTCAGAAACTTCAGCGCCAGGGGTCAGCGCCTGCCTCGCCAAGAGGAGCGCAGTGTGCGTACGGCGCAGCGTGCAGAAGGAGACGCGCCATTCGGCGGAAGCCTCATCAGTGCAGGTGAGGCGAGGGGGAGGAACTCACCTGGGCCCAGGGGTAAGCCAGCCTGTGGCGTGCGAGTCCGACCGCAGAACCAGCGGGGGTCCAGGTCCGTGGCAGCCGTGGGGCGAGACAAGGGCTCTGCGAGGCTGATTGCCGCCGCGCGCCGCATCGCGGTTGCGGGCGGCATAGGTGGAGCCGCGAAGAGGGGGGGGCGGAACGGGGTTGCACCTGGCGCAGGGAGCGGTGGCGAGCTCCCAGGCGTCGTCAGCGCGATGGTCGGAGGGGGGAGCCTCCCAATCGGCGCGTTCGGCGCACCCACGACTCCGACGTCCTCTCGTATGCAATACGACGGAAATCAGCATTGTGACGCGCAGGATGGCACACTTGGCGCGGCTGCTACCTTACACCACACCATCGTGGAGCACCACGTCGATGGCCAGCACTTTTGAAACGAGCTTGCCACGGTGGCCGTCGGGGAGGCGGGGGGGACAACTTGTTAACCTCGGTCCCGGCCGCGTGGCCGACATCGCAGACCCCATCGACTGCACTATCACCAGCTCCATTCCCTCGGCCACGCCGTCGTCGAGCACCAGATCCGTCTTCGACCCAAGCTCCTACTCCAACTTCGACTCCGACTCCAGCTGCGCCGCCTGCGTTGTACGTCGACTCGGCCCGGCCGACTTGGCACAGCACCGAGTGTCGTGCATGACGGTTGGGCCAGACCCATGCCATGACGTAAGCCTTCCTCTGCGGCAGAGTTCAGCACCACGTCGGCTCCGACCCCAACCCTTGGCTCAAGGTCGACTCCGATTCCAGCTCCCACGCAGATGTGGTGACGTTTACCCGGCCGGCAGCAGGATCTTGCCGATTTGGACACTCCTGTTTCGCGACCGCGCCAGCTTCGCAGCAGACGGACACCAACTACCGTTTCGCGACCGCGCCAGCTTCGCAGCAGACGGACACCAACTACCACTTCGGCTGCCACCGACGCTACCTTCGACATTTGTTCCGACGGCAACTCCATCGGGGCAAGACTGGGCGGACACCACTTGCCTCGAGCTCAATTTGGATTGGCATCTATTCGGTTTGGTTCTACTTTATTGCGTGCCTCTTGGACGTATGGGCGTCGAAACTGTTACGCTGGAGGTCAGCAGCAGCTTGCAGGAAGTTGTTTGCACCATCGACGCCAGCCTCGTCGCTGTCTTCCACTCCCACGCCAGCCCCGACGATGTCGACCACTCCTACTCTGACACCGCCTACCAGTCCCACGCGGTCTCCTACGTTGACTCCGTCAGAGGCTTCAGTCGCGTTCACAACATGTACTGAGGGCATTTGCACTCCATCCTGTCAGCCTCATGCATGTCTCGGGGGCCTGGCGCAGTAGTTCCACGTGCGGCCAGCGCTCTGCGCCTCCCCCTTGTTCCCTCTCTCCTCTCGCCGTTTCTCCCTCGTTGCTGTTTTTTGTAGGCCGCCCAGCCCAAAGGCGTGTGCGCCCTGTCCTTCCCGCCCCTGCTCGGCAGGGTTCGGGCAGGCATTGCAGTGCACGCCCTGCCAAATCATTTCTAGTTCGCTTGTGCGGGATTCTGTGCGAAAACCGGCTGAAGACTGATTTGCGCACGCGCGAGTTCTTCTTCGCTCCTCCCTCCTTTCCCTCTCCACCGCTCTCTCCTCCCCTCCCTTATCTGGCGACGCGCTGGCCTAACCTGCGGCGCACGGGCCGCGGGAGTTCTCAGTGAGGCCGCGCACCAATTCCGTGACATGTTTCACGTAGTTTCGCGGGTTGCTTCCCCCGTGTCCCGGCCGCGTGGCCGATCACATGCGTGCGCGGCAGTTTCTTGCTCCCTTCCCCTTTCGCCTTCTCCTCTGCCTCCCTGTCTTGTCTTCCTGTGTGACTCTAGAGAATCTGATATTAATATGCCACTATCTGGCTCTCGTTGCTTTCGCTGAGTCGTGCCCCGTGGCGCCTGGATGAAACACATACTTTGCAGATGACTGATGCAACGGCGTGCATAAGACTTGCGGCACTCGCCGCTCGTCTGCGGAACATGCAGTTCCCGGGTCGCGTTTCACTGACCCGAATTCGCCACCCTGAGGCAGTGCAGAGCTGGTTGTCGTGGGAAAAAGCGAAAAAAGTAGGCCACTTGGTGCACGGCACGATCGCGGCGATGCGGCGCCCGTGGGGGCCAGGTTGGCGGATGGCAGCAGCGAAGTGGCCAGGGGCGTCGCTCGGTCGCTGGGTCGCCCAAAGGAGGGCGACAGCCGTGCGCCGCGACCATGAGTGCGTGGCCCCGGCTTCCGCCAGTCCGCAAAGCGGGCAGACGGTGAAGTAACCGAGGCTGAGGGGAAGGGCAGGGAAGGGGCCGCATAGGATCCTGCCCTCCTGGACGGTGGCGGGTAGCCGGGGTGACAGGAGGTGGTCGGGCAGCCCTGTCCATTTGGTAGGCGAGGGCGCCCACACGCCGAGGCAGGCGGAGCACCACTTGGCGCCGCGCCGAGCCTGCGTGGGCGTGTGCCGGACAACGACAGCGGGCTACCCGCACACGCTGCACCTGTGGTCGAGGCGGCCCGCGTCGCCGCGCTACCTGTGTACGAGGACGAAGCGGCCAACAGGGTCCATTCGTCGCCGTGACTCGGGGAGTGCGCTCGTGCGGCCGCGCGATTTCGCAATCATCTGTGAACATGACAGTGGTTCCGCTCCGCCCAGGCAGCAACGTAGAGGGCGCAACCGAGCCCAGGACCCCAGTTCTCGTGGAGACCAGGCTCCTGGAGGGCACGCCAGCTCTGGAAGGCAGCTTGAGCCAGGGCCAGGGGCCGGCGTCGGCCGTCGACAGTGATGGGCCGATTTTCCACCACCACTACCATAGGTAGGAGAGGCGGGAGGATGAGAAAGAGGAGGAGGACCTTCCCATCCTCCCTTCTCCCTCGTCCTAATTATGGTAGTGGTAGTGGAAGACTGGCCCATCAGACAGTTGCCGTGAGTGGCTGATCGGGGAAGCTCTGCGCCCACCGGGCGAGGGCGGCCCAGTTCGTGGCCGCCTTGGGAGCGGCACGGCGGCACGGGGGGCACCCCACACGCAAACACACACACACACACATACGCACACACGCACACACACACACACGCACACACGCATGCAAGCACACCCACGCACGCACGCAAGCACGCACGCACGCAAGCACACACGCACACACGCACACACGCACACACGCACACGCACACACGCACACACGCACACACGCACACGCACACAGGCACACAGGCACACACAGGCGCACACAGGCACACACACAGGCGCACACGCGCACACGCGCACACGCGCACTCGCGCACACGCTTAAGCGCGCACACGCGCACGCGCGCACGCGCGCACACGCGCACACGCGCACACGCGCACACGCGCACACGCGCACACGCGCACGTACACGCGCACACGCGCACGCGCGCACACGCGCACGCACACGCGCACGTGCACGCACACGCACACGCACACGCCCACGCACACGCATACGCATACGCAGACACACATACATACATACATACATACATACATACACACACATCCATACATACATACATACATACATACATACATACATACATACATACATACATACATACGTACACACATACATACATACATACATACATACATACATACATACAAACATACAAACATACATACATACATACATACATACATACACACATACATACATACATACATGCATACATACATACACACATACACACATTCATACATGCAAACATAAACTCATACATACATACATACATACATACACACAACCATTGTTACTTACCTACTTACCTACTTACCTACTTACATACTTACATACATGCACACATACACATGCACATGCAGGTACACATACACATACGCATTCACATACACGTGCACATACACATACACATACACATGTACATACACATACACATATACAGACACGGCCACACACATACACATGCACACACATACACATGCACATACACACATGCACATGCACATGCATGTGCACATTCACATTCACATGCACATGCACATGCACATGCTTATACACATGCACATGCACATGCACATGCACATGCTCGTGCACATGCACATGCACATGCACATGCGCATGCACATGCACATGCACATGCTCGTGCACAAATACAGACGCAGTCACAGACCCCGACACAGACACAGATCCAGACACAGGCACAGGCACACACACATGCACACACATATGCACATGCATATTCACACGCACATGCACATGCACCTGCACATGCACCCGCACATGAACATGTGCATGCACATGCACATGCACATGCACATGCACATGCACATGCACATGCTCATGCGCATGCACATGCACATGCACACGAACGTGCACATGCACATACACACGCACAGGCGCACGCACATGCACATGCGCATGCACATGCACGTGCGCATGCACATGCACACGCACATGCACGTGCACATGCACATGGCCATGGCCACTCTCATGGACATGGGCATTCCCGTGCACATGCACATGCACATGCACATGCACACGCGCATGCACATGCACATGCACATGCACATGCACAGGCGCAGACACAGACACAGACCCAGCCACACGCACACGCACACGCACATGCACATGCACACGCACCTGTGCATGTACATGCACATGCGCATGCACACGCACATGCTCATGTACATACACATGCACACGCACTTGCACATGCACATGCACATGCACATTCACATGCACATGCGCATGCACAAGCACATGCACTCGCACACGCACACACACACACGCACACGCACATGCACGTGCACAGGCACATGCACATGCACATGCACATGCACATGCACATGCGCATGCAGATGCAGATGCACATGCACATGCACACATGCACACGTGCACACGTGCACACGTGCACACATGAACACATGCACACGTGCACACGTGCGCACATGCGCACATGCGCACATGCGCACATGCGCACATGCGCACACGCGCACACGCGCATGCACACGCACGCGCACACGCACATACGCACACACGCACACGCAAGCGCACACGCAAACGCACACACTCACACGCGCACACACACACACGCACACACACATCCACACATGCGCATGCACACGCACACGCACACGCACACCCAATACGCACATACGCACACGCAAGCGCACACGCAAACGTACACACTCACACGCACACACACACACGCACACACACACATCCACACACAACACACACAGCACACACACACACGCTCACGTACACACACTTTCACACACACACGCAGACACACAGACACACACACAGACACACACACAGACGCACACACATGCGCACACAACACACACTTACACACAACACACACACACACTTACACACATACACACATACACACATACACACACTTGCACACACTTACACACTTACACACACGCACGCTCACCCACAGACACACACACACACATACACACGCAGCACACGCGCCCGCACCCGCACGCACGCGCACGCCAGGCGCACGCGCACGCGCACGCGCACGCGCACGCGCACGCGCACGCGCACGCGCACACGCACACGCACACTCACTTGCACACGCACACGCACCCGCACGCGCACGCGCACACGCACACGCACACGCACACGCACACGCACGCGAGCACGCACACGCACCCGCACCCGCACACGCACATACAACACGCACGCGCTCATACACGACGCACGCGCACGCGCAAGCGCACGCACACCACGACAGACCAGCACGGCAGATCAACACGACGGACAAGTCTTCACGGGCCCAATGGACAAAAGCGACGCTGCTTTTTCTTGTGCGGTCAGGTTCCCCAGGATACCGAAACTGGTTGAACAACGTAGTATTGTTTTCAACGCGTTTGGACTTTGAGGGGATTCTGAACCAGCATCGTCTTGAAATCGCTCCTGGGTGTCCTCAAGACGTCCCCGACAGACCCCAAGGCAGCCCCAGGGGGTTCCAGCAGCCCCCATGGTAGCCCCTGAAAGGTCCGAAGGAGCCCCATTTCTTCCACGCCCTTCTCGTCGTGCTCCTCACACTGTTCTCCTCGTCGTCCAAGCTGCTATATTCGAGCCCTCCTGGTCGATCTTGTCGTCCTTCTTCTTCCCGTACTCGCTTTCGTCGTCTTCTTTCTCCGGTCCTTGTGCTTGTCTTCCTCCTCGTGGTCCTCCTGCTTTTCCTCTCCTTCCACTCGCCATCAACGCTGTCCTTCTTATCGTACGCCTCCTTGTCGTCCTCCTCTCCCCTCTTCTATTTTTTCTCGTACGAGCTGGGTAGACAAGAGTTGCGCTTCCTATTCTTGTTTGGTCAGGTTTGCCTGATGCTCCGTGCTGTGTTATCCTTTGGTAGTTCGGAAGTATTTTCCAATTGCTTTCTGGTGCGCGTGCGTTGGTCTGGATCCACGCGTGATCAGCTCGGTTGTGGGATTGAAGCGCAGACGAATATATCAGACCAATCTGTTTGTCAGCCTGCAGAATAAGGTGCTGCTTGAGAGCGCCGTGATCGGATTCGGCTTGAGATCGACGTGGATTTGTCGTTTCTTATTTTGCTGTGTTTCGAATTTCTATTACGCCGCACTGACAGGATCCATGCCTCCTAATTAGCGCCAGAGTAGATACGGCCCTTGAATCGTACGACATCGCCGATGCTTCGTCGAGGCGTCGTCGATGCGGTGTTATTTGAAATGTGTTTTTTCCATGCCCCGCGGATGCATCGGTAATGCGGCGCGACCTTCGGACCCCATCTATTTTATGCCCCATGTGTAGGTCGCCGCAGCAGAATCAGCATCCAGACAGGGTGTGGAGCAGGGCCCTCGTGCGCACGCATCTTCTGTAGCAGTGGCCGCCGCCAGGGGGCACTTTCGAGAACAAGAGCTACAAGAATGCCCGCATGGCACCCTGCCATAGCATCGTGTCGTCGTCGTCCTCCTGATCGTCCTCTTCCTGTCTCTCCCCGCCGGAACCATTTTGAGTAGGTGTTCGATCGTGGACCCCTTGTTGAACGCAACCATCCAGCTTTCGCGCCGAAGACCGCAGGAAACCGCCAACGACCGCCGGAAACCGCCGGAGACCCGTGAAGACCGTCAGAAGACCGCTGGACATTGCCGAAGACCGCCGAAGACCGTCGAAGGCGGGCCGAAGACGGCCGAAGGCCACCGAAGGCGGCCCGGGACCGACAGATAACAAGGGACCCCATGGTCGCACACGTATGTAATTCTGGGTCGAGAGCACCGCTTCCACCGGGCGAGTGCGCTTTCCGCGTGGAGTGGATGCTCGCACCCGCGGCTCACTGTGATTGGCGCCCCTCGTCCTCGACGCGCGCCGGTGTCGCTCGCCCAGTCGCGCAGGTGGAGTCGGTCGTGCCACACTCGCCTCGGCACGCTGACGGGTGGAGCGTGGGATGGCTTCTGGAGCCCCTGAGATCCTGGCGTTGCGATTTTTTCGCAACGGGCGTTTTTCGCCCGTCTTCGGGCCCCTGGACCCTCACAGATCGATCCGGTTCGAAAAATGGCGCAGAAAGATGGGGTCTGGGACTCTGGTCGCGATTTTTTGCGATGCTGTTTTTTTTTCGCGACGTCGGATCCCAGGGGCGTGCAGTTGGGAACGCGAACGTGTTGTAATTCTCGGAGAATGCTTTGGCTGCGCGAGTGTGCATCCTAATTCACAAAGGATCGTGGCTGCGGGAGCGCGAGCGCGAACGCATCGTGGCATCGTGACCTCGGGAGCGCGGATCTATAGTTTTCGCATGTCCCAGGCCACCCAGAAGATGGAGGATTCCAGATTCGAGGTGTTAGCGGGAGGCTTTTCGGCGGGGGGCGGTCGAGCGTTCTGCAATTTGTAAGTTTTTTGAGCGAGGCATGCTGATCTATTGCCCCTGAAGCCCTGGAACAGAGGAGTTGTATCGGAACTGGCGTCAGAACGTTGGAGCCGCGGAACCGAAAGCTAGATACAGGGTGCATAAACTTAGGTTTCGCAGCCTCATGGTCCCCAAGGGGTCCAGCGGATTAAATGCACGTTCTGGCGATCTTCTACAACAATGCGACGACGAGAGATACGAGGAAGAGGAGCAGGAGGCGGAGGCGGAGGCGGAGGCGGAGGAAGAAGAGGAGGAGGAGGAGAAGGAGGAGGAGGCGGGGGAGGAGGAGGAGGAGGAGGGGGGAGGAGGAGGAGGAGGAGGAGGGGAAGGAGGAGGAGGAGGAGGAGAGGAGGAGGAGGAGGAGGAGGAGGAAGAGAGAGAGGAAGAGGATGATGATGATGATGATGATGATGATGATGATGATGATGATGATGATGATGATGATGATGATGATGATGATGATGATGATGATGATGATGATGATGATGATGATGATGGTAATGTTAATGATACTGATAATGATGATGATGATGATGATGATGATGATGATGATGATGATGATGATGATGATGATGATGATGATGATGATGATGATGATGATGATGATGATGATGATGATGATGATGATGATGATGATGATGATGATGATGATGATGATGATGATGATGATGATGATGATGATGATGATGATGAGGAGGAGGAGGAGGAGGAGGAGGAGGAGGGGGAGGATGGGGAGGAGTGGGGGGAGGATGAACAGGAAAAAGGGGAGGAGGAAGTGGAGGGTAAGGTCAACGTGGGATGTGCGGACTTAGAAAGAGGGGGTGGAGTCCTCGACGAGGATGAGGAGTAGCAGGAGGAGGAGGAGGAGAAGACGAAGGATGAGGAGTAAGGCAGGAGGAGGAGGAGGAGGAGGAGGAGGAGGAGGAGGAGAAGGAGGAGGAGGAGGAGGAGGAGGAGGAGGAGGAGGAGGAAGATGAACAGCATGAGGATTAGGATGATGGCCCGAATACCTGACCGCTCTTAGCCTGAACCCCCCACAGGGCCCCCCAAAGAGGCAGCTGCAGGGAGGAGGGTAAGGATGAGCTGATGTTAGCACCTGCCAACACGCGCCGAGTTCGGGTAACAGCGTGAGCCGGGTGATGGGAAGTGGTAAGAACGCGCAGTACTTACATATCGTTTGATCGCCCAACCGCATTCTAAGAGATCTGGGCGAAAGGGATCATATATCGCCGACGTCAACCCGAGAGGCCCAGACAAACCTCGAGAGACGGATTTGAGGCTGAACACCTTGATGCATACATGAAACGGATATGAGGCCGAGTCATTGCACGGCATCATCCGTCACCATCAAACGACGGAGGACGGGGATGGCGGGGTTACCCTTCGCGTCTTTGGGGCGAGTCCCCGCCACAACGCTATCTCTGCGCCGTTTGCGTTGAGGGTCTTCCTCCAGCAGCTCAGTGTCACACGCACATTACCCAGACATGCGATGTCCTGTTTTTTTAAATGCGCGGTCTCCCGAAGTCTCGATCCCTTCCTCGGGCCAGCCTTTCATCCCGAGTAGTTTTTGGACCGTCCGACGGCCCAGCGAGGGCCCCCGGAGGCCGAACTTGCCCCCCTCCCCCCCGTCGACCCCTCGAGCCTGAAGGAAATGCCCTATATCCCCACCTAGGGGGGTGCATCGGCCAGAGGGGCCCAGGCCACGCCGTTGGGGATCGGGGTCAGATAAACGAGGCTCACCTCTCCTAGCCGCGCGCAGAAGAGGGGGTTTGGGGGGAGGGGGGAGGGCTTCTCGGAAGCACCCCTGCTTCTTAGAAGGTGCGGGCCACCTCTGTAGATGTAAGGCTGGCGCCTGCCAAGAAACAGCCTCCTGCTAAGACGCCTTCCCCCCTTCCCTCCACCCCCTGGGGCCCGCCGCCAACCCGAAAGCGAAACCGACTTCCCGGTGGGGGGGGGGGGCTCCGCGCGCTCCTGACATGAACATGGTGCGCGCTCGAGGGCGGCGCGCCCCCGCCTGCTCCCTCCCCCCTCCCCTCCCTCCTGCCCCCCCCCCCTCCTGCGGGCGGGCTCCCAGGGGGGGGGGGGGGAATTCGGCCCCCGCTTGTGTGTGACCCCCCCTCCAGTGTTGCGGCAGGCGCGCCCCCTCTGCGCTGGGGCAGGGGATTGGTCGCATCCTGGCGGGCTCTGGTGGGGCTTTGGTTTTCAGACCGTTCCACGGATCCGAGTCGCGAGAAGCTGTTCGTGGCCGAGGTTCGCCGTGGCCAGACGTTCCCTATTCGGCGCTCCTTGTGGTAGCACGATGACTGTACGATCCAAGTGGGTATGGAAAGAATGGGTACGAAGACCGACGGCATTATTTTCTGTTCCGTATTCCGTCTAATGGCATCGCCTCTCATGCTCTCAAGGGCTCGTAGCTCTGTGTCTGCTCAGGGTCTCTCTGTCAAGAGGCTGTTGTAATTGCCAAGTCGGTGGCTGTACACTGCGCCAGGGCACCGAACGAGCCGGGTGACCTGCAGATGATACGCATCGGTGGATGTCCACTGACCACCTCGCCTGTCCTCACCGCTGATGTTCTCTGGACGCACTGGTGCCAGTCTCCACCCGCCTTCAGTCGAGGAAGAACACATGGCATAAACATCTATTTTCGGGGCTCCTTGTGGATTTCTTGAATCTGCGCTAGGTCCCTCTCTCGCTGGTTTATGTTGATGCAGTCTTTGCGACGCGGCCGATCCGATCCGATTTCGACTCCGTGCCGATGCAGCCCAA
>CAUYUJ010014671.1:590405-770405 GCA_963575745.1 Prorocentrum cordatum
GTCGCAAGGCCACTCACGCCTTCAGACCTCACGAGAGTTCTGCTCTGGGCAAGTCTCCTTCCGCTCAGCCTCCTCCTCCTTCCCTCCCCACCCCAGTTCACGGTGGGGTAACGGCGAGGACTACGCCGCGCACTTCGGCCTGATGGATGTCATCCGCTTCGACACCCGAATCGAGAAGATCAAGCGGGTGGGGGAGACCGGCAAGTATCAGGCCGCGCGGGGAGCTGTTCTCTCCCTCCCCCTCCCTCCCTCCCCTCCTCCCAGATCTCTCCCTCTCTTCGCCTCGCCACTCCTCTATCCCTCTCCACGCCTCCTCTCTTTCTCTTTCTCTTTGATCTCTCTCTCTCTCTCTTTTTATATATATATATATATATATGTTCATCCGTAGCCATTTTGGCTCAAGCCAGGCCCAAGCCAGGATGTGCTACGCAATTCGCATTAATTGATGTTTTGCGTTCGCTTTGTTCTCGCTCTGCCGCTGCTGGGTATCCGCATCGCCCTTGTTGCGGCGCAGCTGTCTATTCATTTCCTCATAGTGCAGTTGATTGGTGAGGAGTTCGCTTCCACTGCTCTGGCACTTCAGCGGACGGGAGTTCTGTATCGGCCACTGGCCGCTCTCAACGACTTGGCCAATAGGGCGAAACATCGGGGGTTCCTTGGATGGTGGCCATCTTGGATATCTCTTCGCCGAGCGAGGTCCAAGCGCTGCAAGCAGTCCAAGCCTATCCCCATATCGATCTTCGAGGCTCTGGAGCGAGACGGTGTTTTTGGTCCACTTTCGAATTCTGGATTGTCCCCTTCTGCTTCGCCGTTTGTTCCCTGTGATCAATTACAGTCAAATCAATTGATGCAAGCTCTTATCGAGTCTCAAAACTCTATAATTTCTGGCCTGGTCCAGGAGCTGGAGGATGCACGTGCCCATTCTTCTTTGCATGTCCCGTCACAGGCTAACAATGGCGCTTCGGTACTCAATACTCTTGAAGCTCGGGTGGACACTGTCACGATATCTCTTCAGAAGTGCTCTGCGGACATCAAGAGGCTGGCCAACTCGATGGGGAAGTCCATCGATGCTGGGCTGGATCGACGCTTGGAGGATCGGCTGGGCGCGCATGCGCAGAAGGTGCAGCAGGAGGTTTTGAAGGCTGTGGATCAAGTGCTGGTGAAGGTGAAGCAGCTGGGCACTTCCGTGCCAGCCTCCCCGCACGATACTTCTGCTGCCGCCTCTGGCGGCCCCGCCGCGCGTGCCGCTGATGATGGAGGCTCTCAGCCGAGATTGACTCGCCGGCAGAGGCGAGCAGCCCGACTGGCCAGCCCGACCAGTGCGAGGCACGTCGAGGCCGCTGCTGCAGATGGGACGTGCGTCACACAGAGTGCGATGGACACGGAGTGCGAGCAGCCCATTTCTCGGTGCGCGTCCTCATCCGCTGGGTCGGGCTCCTCCCTGGGCGCGAACGCCTCCGCAGTGAGGACAGAGGTGCAGGCTCCAGAGGCCGATCTGGTACATTTTGCCCGTCATGAAATCAACCTCGACTGGTGGACCCAAAAGCTCAATAACATGTCCGTGGAAGGGGTTGAGTTGGGGGCTCTGGCAGCAGCGGACTGCGACACGGATTGTGATGTACCAGCCCCAACGCCAGCTCCGACACCAGTCCCGTCGCCCGCTCCGTTGGAGCAACAACAGGCATGCTCTCGCCTTTCTGCGAGCAGCACATCTTCTACGTTCAGTGCTGGCTCTCGCCATTCTGGTACCACACCAAAGTCAAAGAAAGTGAATCTGGGATCTTCGAGGATTTCTGAGAAGGCTGCCGCCGTCCTGTGGGAAAGGTAGGCCTTTTAAGCCCTTGGGATCCTGCTGCGCGCCTCATGTACGAGTGATATATATATATATATATATATGCTCAGCCCCCCCCAGCACCCCGCCCTCATCATCCTCTTCTTCCTCCGCGCCCTCATCTTCCTCATCTTCCTCATCATCCGCATCATCTTCTTCATCATCATTCTCCTCATCCTCCTCATCCTCCTCATCCTCATCTTCGTGTTTACCCTCTTCGTTCTCATCCTCCTCATCCTCATCATCCTGCTCGTCCTCCTCCTACTCCTCCTCTTCATCCTCTTCTTTCTCATCCTCCTCCTACCCCTCACCCTCCTCCCTCCTCAGTTTCCTTGTCCGCCTCCTCATCCTCATATTCCTCTCCCTCCTCCGCCTCAGCCTAACTGGGTGCAACCATCCGTAGTTTGTTATGAATCGAGTGGTTGTTTTTTGTTTGCTACTTCTCTCCCCAGCGCTGGCGCCACAGCACGCCATGCCAGCTGCATCAGCGAAGGCCGTGAAGACTAAAACCGACAGGTGTCGTGATCGTAAGCGCGCCAAGTCCTTGAATAACTGGATCGCCAAGCCGTGGGTCAAGCAGTGCCTGAGGGAGGCTGCGCAGAACCACCTGCGGAAATACCACGAGACGTGCGCAGTTTTGCGGGGCGAGAAGGCCGCCCTCGCTCAACAGGTCAAGCGCCAGCGCAAGGACCTTTTTCAACATGCGTCGCGATGTCTTCGTGGCCCAGGTGTCGGGGTGGACTTAAACCCCTTCCTTGGCCCTTAGGCGCATAGCCACAGCAACGTAACAGGCGAACAACGACGTTGCACCGCCCAATGCACCACGTCACCAACGGGCGACAACCGTAAGCCATTAGCAACGCGCAATAGCGCAACCACAACATTAAACGCGCACACACACACCACCAAACAACAGCAACACCACCAACAACAATACAATAATGCACACCAGAACCCCCGCCCAGCGCGCAGCCGAGAACAACCAGCGCGCAGCCGAGAACGACCAGAAGGCTTTCCAGAAGGCCAAGAGCAATAACGACAAACTGGAGCACCTGGTCGAGGAAACGGCGCGCTTGAGGCACGGCGGCGCGCCTGAAGGAAGCGAGCAAGGGCTGGCCTTCTAGACAGCCAGGAAACGAGCTTTTGAAAAAAAAAGCGCTGCCTGCGAGGGTCGTCTTTGGGCCTCTTGGAGGTCCTCCACGCGACCCCTCGGAAGCGGTTTTCCCAGCGGGCCAGCTCTTGCCCCGCTCGCCTTCCTTTCGGCGCCTCGCCGAAAAAGGCGGCGGGCGCAGATGGCCAGAGCCCGGGGCAAGGCGGAGGGCGCGGCCGCGGCCACGCAGGAGGGGGCGAAGGAGCGCAAGCGCCTTGAGCAAGCCCTTTCTGAGAAGCAGGCTTGGCATTAGAACAACTACACCGTTGAACGCCGGCGAGCTTCGGCGCTCGCCCAGGCGCGCTCCTGGGAGGGCGTGGCCGAGTCCGTCGGCCTTCAATGTGCGCCCCCATCCAAGGTCAAGCGTTCTTCTCCGAATTGTCAGGCTAAGTGCAACAACCTCTTGTCGGAGATGTGCCGCTTCATCGCTCTGGCCACGGTCGCGCAGCGGGAGAAGTACTTCGAGCTCGCGAAGAAGGCTCGGAGGAGCATCCGTGACGGGTGCTTCGGCGACCAGTAGGCTGGCTGCCGCCGCTAATGCCGAATTCGGTTGCAAGGCGAGAAACGAGCACAGCTCAAAAGACCGCTGCTGGGGCCAGACCCAGTGAAGGCGAGAGGGGCATCCTGTTTTGGATGCCCCTTCCAGGGGATCCCGAGACGACCGGCGAGGCCACCGCCCCCCCTCCGCCAGACCACGCCAAGACGGCTCAAGGAGCTTCGGAGACCGCTCCAAGACGACCCGAGAGGCCTCCAAGACGGTCCTAGGCGGCTCCGATTAGAAGCAACGAGACACGGCAGGGCAACGCGCAACATCCAACCGACGAGAAACGTCAGCACGAAGCAGCAACTCAATCTTAACGCAGATCATTGGATAAAGAAGTGTGCGTGTGTGTGTGTGTCTCGTAAGCGAAAACGGGGTCCAGCTTCTAGGATGCCCGCGTTGGGGCAGACATCGCAAACGCAATAACATCACATGCACGTTGGTCAATAAACGCTAGCATTGCTCAAGGGAAACGGGCCACCAGCGTGCTTGACACGCATGCAAAGCACATGCACGCGTAGCGATGCCGACAGCGAAAGCCCACAGACACTACATTGGCACGCGCGCGTGTTCACCGTGAATCACCATCTCGATTTGTCGCAGTCGTGACCGTCGTCGCGTCGTCGTCGCCGACCCTACTTCGGAGCCCTTGCCCAGCCCCCCATCCACCACTCGTTGCCGCTAGCGCTCAGGCCTCTGCAGGGTGCTCAGACCCCCATCAAAGTTTTCCGCGGCAGGCCTCGACCATGGCTTTCGAATGCGCTTTCGTGCCGCGCGGCATGCATGGCCACGTCGGCCACGTTCTGCCGCCCGACGCGGCGTGGCGCAGGGTGGGGCGCGCGCAGGCTCAGCGCTTGGCTGCTGGCGAGGACTTGAGCGCGGGGGGTAATTCAGTTTTTGGAGGGCCCCTCCCCCGCCACCGACCATCTCCTGATTGCGGCAATGAGGAAGCGCACTTTCTTGTGCGCCAGGATCGGTTCAACGTGTGCGTGTGGCCCACGAACATTGAGGTGCGGGACAGCGGCAACCCGTTCTTTGCTCCCGGCTTCCACGGCAATTTGTGGGAGTCAAACGATCTCGTTTTCGATTACGTCATCGTCCGCCCGTACGTGTGCGCCGAGGTTGTGGCCACTTGCGTCGGCCACGACGATCGCGCGCTCGCCTCGCCAGCCGCGATCGCGAGATCTTGCCCCGTCTGCGATCTCCCCGATCGGTCTGACGCGGGCAGTTGCAGATCGACGATGCTCGTTGTGATCGGCCCGATCGATCTGCCGCGGATAGTGGCTGGCATATCTGCGATGCGCGATGTCGCCCTGCGGTGGGCACTGAGCCGCACGTGCATCGTGGCGTTCACGTGCCGCGATTTCCCAGGATGGGCCCATGCGGCGGAGGTGCCGTGGTCGACAACCTGGGGTTCATGGAGAGGATGGTGATGGCGTCGCTTTCGTTGCCCCGCCACCGCGATGTGCTGTTCGATGCCGACGGCGACCAGCCCTCCAACCGAATGCACGTGGGCCCGTCGTTCGGCCTGCGCGCGTCGGCGCGCCGCCGTCTCTGAGGCGAGGGCAAGTAGTGCGGGCGCGGCGCGCGCCGCGCACGCTCGCAGCACCCTGTGCTATCGTTTTGAGATCACATCGAGATTGCGCCCGCATGTTCCCAGTAAAACATGAGATCAGCCAGGGCGACAGTCCTTCCCAAATGCTCTCGCAGACAGGCGACGCTCACTTCGACCGCCGTTTCTCGTGATCGCCCCGACGCGCTTGCGTCTCCCGCCCCGCATCAGCAGCCGCGCACATTTAGGCCCAAGCTTACTCGCTATTCGCCAGGCTCACCCGACTTCTCGCGCACCGCCACGCCTCCGCCATGCCGAGGGCGTTTCCGGAGGAGGAGGAGGAGGAGGAGGAGGACCAGGAGGTTGAGGATTAGGATGAGGAGGAAACCATACTATTCTCAGTTTTTGTTTTTTTTGGTCAGGGAAGCCACCAAACACTGCTATTCACACGTTTTTTTTGTTTTGTGTTGTTTTGTTTTGTTTTGTTTCTTTTTGTTTCTTTGCTTTCCAGAGATCCACAAACATGGCCAAGAGGTGCGAACAGCAGTGTTCGGCAGGATCGTGGCCACCAAACCATGCTATTCACATGTTTTTGGGTTTTGGTCAGGGATACCACTAAACCCTACTATTCACATTTTTTTTTTGGTTTTCAAAAGGTCCGGAACATTTTCGTGCCCCAGACGTCTTTGGACCTCCTGAAAACCAAGCAAACAAAACAAACAACAACAACAACAACAAATACGGACAAACTGCTATTCACAGTTTTTGTTTGGTTTTCTGGAGGTCCGAAGATTTCTTGGGCACGAAAATGTTCCGGACCTTTTGAAAATCAAAAAAAACAAAAAAAACTTGTGAATAGCAGGGTTTGGTGGTGTCCCTGACCAAAAAAACAAAACAAATGTGAGTAGCATGGTTTGGTGGCCACGATCCTGCCGAACACTGCTGTTCGCACCTCCTGGCCATGTTTGTGGATCTCTGGAAAACCAAAAAAACATGTGAATAGCAGTGTTTGGTGGCTTCCCTGACCAACAAAAACCAACACACATGTGAATAGCATGGTTTCCTCCTCATCCTAATCCTCAACCTCCTGGTCCTCCTCCTCCTCATCCTCTTCCTCTTCGTTTTCATATTTGGAGGAGGAATGGAGTAGGAGGAGGAGGATGAGGAGGAGGAGGAGGAGGAGGAGGAGGAGGAGGAGGAGGAGGAGGAACAATGGAAAGAGAGCGAAACAGAGAGAAATCACAGCGATGGGTGCACACGGGGTGCTGGGGGGGGGCTGACCATATCTCTCTCTCTCTCTCTCTCTCTCTCTCCCTCCACGTACATATATATATATATATATATATATATATATATATATATATATAATGTATATATATATATATATATGATAAATGATGTGTCTATACATTCACTCATATGTATAATTATATACTGGGCTACATGGGGGGAGCCCTGCCAGCTGCCTCGCGTTACCATGGGCGCCCCGGGCCTCCTGGAACCGTCCCAGAGGGGTGAACGGCCCCCGCTCATTAAAATAGCGTCCCAATACTCCCAAGACAGCCTCCAGACAGCCCATGATGCCTCCAAGACGCCCCAAGACGCCGCCGAAAACCTGCCCAAGAGGCCCCAAGGGCCGAATAAGAGGGTTATGATGTACTTTCACGAGTGCGCGTGTCCAGCTGCAGTGCAACTCAAGAGGGCCCCAGACGCCCTCGAGTTCGCTCTGAAACGGCCCAGGAAACTTCCAACACGGCCCGAAAACAGCCCCAGAGGGCCCCGAGACGCCCTCGCCGCCGACTTCACCAACCTCAGCCCGAGCGGCTCGCCAAGGGAGATCAACGAATCGATCTGGGACCCCTGAAGGGAATCTCTGGCGAGGCACCAGCCAGGCCCAGCGAACATGGCCGAAGAAAAGGGCCGCACTTTGTTGGCGCCATGTTTGTCGCCACCGCGCAGTAGGCTACGAATCGACGCCAGTGCGATCGTCGCCGTCGGTGCGTTCAGCCTCAACTCCGGATGAGTCCGAGGCAGCCCCCCCCCCAGGATCGTCGACCGTGCGGCAGGGACAATTTGAAACAACGCGACTCCCACAAATCCACCAGCAGACGACGCCAATCCTGGCCCACGCGAACGCGACCTGCTTGCTGACAAGCACCGGCGCAGAGGTCTGAGACAGGCCAGTGCAGCCCGCGTGCGCGGCAATGCTCAGCCTGGACAGCCAGGCGCGCAGTTGCGCGCAAACACGCGCGCGGCTGTCCTCACACGTGCATGCGTGGCCTGGTGTGCAGTCGGAGTGTTGCGTTTCACCGTTCGGCGAACCACGTGTCCAGGCTGTGGGGCTTCCTCCTGCTCGCACTCCCCCAGGCCGTATCCTCCTCTCTCTTGGGATCTACTGCCCGAGGCCTGCCCCGAAGGTCGCTTCACAACGTCTGATCTTGAGTTCTGAGCGTCCTCTCTGCGGATGAAGGGCAGTGCCAGGGACCCCCTCCGAGCGGTCAGCACCGCATGGGCGGTCCTTCAGCCAGAGTGTTCCCTACCTGCAGGGCGGATAAGCATATCGCAAGTTCACGGCCACCCAGAACCAAACGTCTGATCTCCTGTGCATGCTGTATATGTGTACTCCATTGTGCTTGCCGCGTAAGTTGGCACTCTATGGAACCGAGGGTTTCTTGTTCTGTCTTGCGCTCCTCCTCCTCCTCCTTCTCCTCCTTCACTCCCCCTCCTCCTCCCCCGTCCTCCCTCCCCTCCACCTCGACCCACGATGCGCTCGATCCTCCCTCCGCGCATCTCCGCGCCCTTTCGTTCCATCCCTCCCTCTCCTTCCCTTCTTTCCTCCCCTCCTCGTCTTTGCCGCCGCTGTCCTGCCAGGCTTGGGTCTGTGGGCCGGCGCCCCTCGTCCCTTCTTCCGCCTGCGCCCCGCTGCTCCTGATCAGCAGTCGGTATGTCCTGTTTCACCGCCGGGTGTCCAATCTTCGAGTAGGGGATCGACTACAGAATTGATTTGTCCCAATCTTGATTTGCCAGTCGAATCTACGACAATGCGAAGATTGCTCCGTAGATGTGGGAGCAATCAACGTATTCTTGGTATATTCGACGAGGAAATCAATTCTGTATTCGATCCCCTGCTCGAGATCTGCAGAATCTGAGTCGGTTACTGGTTCGATCACGCCCGTAGCCAGAACAGAACACCCCAAAACAAACAACAAACAATGACCCGGTGACGTACCCAACCCTTTTCTAACAAGGGGCAGCTATCTTAAGGACCGCTCAATACAAACGAACATGATGAAAGACGCGCACTTCGCAGCCCCCCACGCAGCCGCAAGGTCTAGGCTGGGTCCGCGTGGACCTCCACTCCGCTAGACCTCCCAGGAGCCCACGAAAGTGGCGACAGTTGCGCGGTTCGCAACCCCGCCGGGAGCCGCGGGGTCTCGGCAGATCTGCGTGGACCTCCACTCCGCTGGTCCTTCCAGGAGCCTACGGAAATGGCGACAGTTGCGCGGTCCGCAGAGAGCCGCGAGGTCCAGACTGGATCCGCGTGGACCTCCACTCCGCTGGACCTCCCAGGAGCCCACGAGAATGGCGACAGTTGCGCGGTTAGCAACCCCGCAGGGAGCTGCGATGTCTCGGCAGATCTGCGTGGACCTCCGCTAGACCTCCCATGAGCCCACGAGAATGGCGACAGTTGCGCGGTTAGCAGCCCCGCAGGGAGCTGCGATGTCTCGGCAGATCTGCGTGGACCTCCGCTCTGCTGGACCTCCCACGAAAATGGCGACAGTTGCGCGGTTCGCAACCCCGCAGGGAGCCGCGAGGTCTCGACAGGGAGAGGACGACTAAGCAGGAAAGAGAGGGGGGCGGGGAGTGGTCGAAGAGGAGGCGGGGAGGACGGAGGAGGGAGGCGGGAGGAAGGAGGAGGAGGAGGTGGGGCCCACACTGCTCTGTTCAAAACGAGAACCCAATCAAGGGAAGGTTGGGAATCACTCCCCAAGGGCACCCAGCTCCCAAAATGTCCCAAGTAGCGCCCGAAGAGGGCCACAAGAGGGTCGCAAGCCGGCTCAGGACAACCGCAAGATAGCCGCCACTGGAGCCCAGCAATGGCCAGGATGCCCCCAAGACGGCCCAAGAGCGCCCAGAGATGTCCCAAGAAGGCTCGAACACGGCAAAGGAAGGGCCAAGAGGGCCTAAGGTGGCCCCAAGAGGAGGCACAGTTGTTCCAAGAGGGCCCCACAACGGCCAGCACCCGCTGGCCCGATTGCTTGTGACCGACTAGAACCTGAGCGTCCGGGGGCCTGGGGCCAGGGCCAGGACACCCTCCCGGATTCTCCCCCTCCTTTTGGCCTGCGACATTTTGACCCCTTCCAGGGCCTCCCGGGCCTCCCCCACACCGTTCAAAACAGCGCCGGGGGCCACCAGCAAAACGACCAGAGCGACCTGACAGGGCCGAAGGCGCCCGAAATTTTCAAGACGGCTCAAGAGGTTCCGAAGACGTCCTAAGAAGGCTCCAAGATTTGCCCCGAGAGGGCCTCAGGAGGCTAAACTTGTCCCATTCCTTACGGCACACGTGAATTTTGGCACATTCGCATTTTGGGTGTGAACAGCGTCCAAAACGTCCCAAGAGGCCCCAAAGATCACCCCGAGACGTTCCAAGAGGCTCCCAAGAGGGCCCCAGGACGACCCAAGAGAGCTCGAATACGGTCCAGGAGGCGCCCAAGACGGCCCACGAGGGATCCAAGAGGGGGAACTCAAACTGGCATTTCGAGCCCTCCGCTTCCAGTGGGCCCCCGGGGTTGCCAGCAGACCCCCAAGAGGCCCCCAAGGGCTCAAAAAGAGGCTCCAAGAGCCCCCCGACCGGCCCCCAAGAGGCCCCAAGAGGCTCAAGAGGCTCCAAAAGTCGCTCCTCGAGGTGCCCGAGAAACATGCCAACAGACCCCGAATTACAGTATCCGAGAATCTTCTGGTCCAACACTCAGGCACAGTGGCGATATGGGCCGGATGCTATAGATAAGCCAGCAATTGGCTTGTCGACTGATCCATCCCTGTGCAGTCATGTGTAGCGCAGGGCGCGGTCTCTCTTCATACACCGCGCGTCGGGGCACTGCGGAAAAAGGGGCTGCTGCGGAGCACGCGTGCACGGGTGCACTGAACTCCTTGTGGGGCACGGTCCGCGTGAAGCGTGTGCCGAGTAATTAAGATGACCCGCGCGAACACGCCCACTGAAGCCGCAGGTAGATCTCCTCCGGGCACGACCGATACGAGGCATGTTCCGAAATGGGCGGGGGGACGCCATGCGAAGCTGCCCATTGGTGCCATAGGTGTAGCTCTTTTTGGGGCATGATTCGCGTGACGGGTGTGCCGGCATGGGGGCGGCGCTGTACGAACCTTGCCTTTAGGCGGTGTTCCTTCTGTGCGCGATCCGCGTGGTGGGGTGTGCCGCAATGGGCGGGGGGGCGCAATACGAACCTTGTCTCTGGGGTCATAGGTGGAGATCCCTGTGGGCCATGACCCAGTGTGAGAGGTGTGCCGAAGTAGGTTCGGGGGCGGCATGCGAACCTTGCCTTTGGGACCGTCAGTGGAACTCCCTGCGGGCCACGATGGGTGTGAGAGGTGTACCGAAGTAAGCCAGGCGACGCTATAAAGCTTCCCTCGGGTGCCGCAAATGCAGCTATTTGCTGGGCGCGATCCGCGTGAAAGGCGTGCCACTATCCGAACCTTTTTTTCTGGGGACGTAGGTGGAGATCCCTGTGGGGCGCGATCCCTTTGAGAGGTGTACAGACATTGGCGGAGGGACTCTAAGCCCAGCTTGTATCTGGGTCCGTCGGTGGAGCTCTCTGAGCTGCACGATCCGTGTGACACTATGTGTTCTCCGATGCCGAGCACTTTATACTACAACGAGAACTTGCTAGATCCTTAGCGCGCAAGAAGCGCGCGTGGTTCTAGTATTATACATATATATGTATGTCAATCTTCCGACACGAACATTGTTTTACACATACATACATGTAAGCCAGCGCGGGCACCACACAATGTGTTTCTGGCAATACATGTTGTGAAATCTATGCGGTGCAACTTATATTGTACCATCTATGTTGTGCAGTCTGTGTGGTTCAACCTATGTGGTGCAACATCTGTTGTGCACTCTGTGTGGTGCAATCTAGGCGTGCAGTTTATGCGGTGCAACCTATGCGCTTGAATATATGTTGTGCAAGCTATGGGGTGCAGTCTAAGTGGTGAAATCTATGTGGTGCAAGCTATGTTGTGCACTTTGTGTGGTGCAATCAAAGTTGTGCAGTCTATGCAGTGCAACCTATGATATGCAATCTATGTTGTGCTATCTATGTGGTGCACTCTGCGTGGTGCAATCTATGCGATGCAATCTTGATGGTGCACTCCAGGGCGGCGAATGTTGTGCACGCTATGCGGTGCAATTCATGTTGTGCACTCTATGTGGTACCGTCTGTGTTGTGCAATATATGTTGTGCAAGCTATGGGGTGCCGTCTAAGTGGTGAAATCTATGTGGTGCAAGCTATGTTGTGCACTCTGTTTGGCGCAATCTGAGTTGTACACTCTATGCAGTGCAACCTATGCTGTGCAATCTATGTTGTGCTAGCTATGTGGCGCACTGTGCGCGGTGCACTCTATGCGATGCAATCTGTGTGGTGCACTCTAGGGCGGCGAATGTTGTGAACTCTATGCGGTGCAATCTATGTTGTGCACTCTATGCGGTGCAGTCTGTGCGGTGCAATCTATGTTGTGCAAGATTTGCTGTGCACCACATTTGGTGTTATCTATGCGGTGCAATATGTGTGGTGCAATCTATGCAGTGCAATCTATGCGGTGCAATCTATCTTGTGCAGTCTACGTGGTGCACTTCATGTGGTGCAATCTATGTGGTGCAATACCTGTTGTGGACTCTATGTGGTGCAAGCTATGTGATGAAGTTTATGTGGTGCAACCTGTGCGCTTCGATCTATGCTGTGCAAGCTGTGGGGTGCAGTTTAAGTGGTGCAATCCATGTGTTGCAAGCTATGTTGTGCACTCTGTGTGGTGCAATCTAAGTTGTGCAGTCTTTGTAGTGCAACCTATGCTGTGCAATCTATGTTGTGCAAGCTATGTGGTGCACTCTATGTGGTACAATCTATGCGGTGCAATCTTGATGGTGCAATCTAGGTCGCCGAATGTGTGCACTCTATGCGGTGCAATTTATGTTGTGCATTCTATGCGGTGTAATCTGCGTTGTGCAATCTTGGGCGGCGACGAGGCGGCGACGGGGTGGCGACGGCGGCAACATAGCCGCCAGACCGACAGACAGGCCCAGATGACGGGCGGTGACGAGGCAGCGACGGGGCGGCGATTGCGGCCACATAGCCGCCAGATCGAGGACACGGCCCAGTTCCTAAGAACAGATGTGAGAACCCCTAAGTGCAAGGACTATTTTTGGAGTCTGTTGATATAGATAGACGCGTATTGATGACATTTGCATTCTTTGTCTCTCTCTCTCTCTCATTTTGGGCCCTCTCTATTTCTCTTGCGCTCCTTTCCTCTTCTTCCTCATGGGTGGGAGGTGCAAGTCACACCTCCCGATGCCCGACACGGGCACGCCGAGGAGTGGGACGCAGTGGCCGTGTGCTCCGGAGGGGACGGCCGGTGGCGGAAGCAACGGCATGAAACGTGGAAGGAGCCGGATCTCTGAAATCTTGTAAGCGTTATTCCGCTTTCCAGGGACAGCCTGTGGCATTGGAGCGAGCGTGCAGAGCTCCATGTGTCCTTATATGGAATTCTGTTGTTCGCTGGGCGGTGGGATGTTGTTGGCAATGGTGGCGGCGGCGAGAGGGATGGCGGTGGTAATGGTTGATAGTGTATCGCGGCGATGTTCGTTGTGTAGCAGTGGCGGTAATGGCAACTGTTCTCATGGTGGTGGTGAGTGGTTGTGCTGGTGGCGATAGGGAGGGAAATGCCGCGTTTGCGGTGGTGGTGGTGGCAGCGCTGTTGATGGTTCTGTTGTCGCTCGTAACGTCGATGGCGAAGGTGGTTCTCAAGTTTTAAATCTTGGAGACAGCGGCGGTGAATGTATTAACGTCGATGGCAGTTGTTGTCAGGCCGATGGCCCAGGATGTTCTGTCCCCAGGTTCACCTTGCCGTCTGGACGAGTCTTGGAGCCATCTTAGAGTTATCTTGTGGCGATCTTCGGCCGTCGCGATTGCAGTGATTATCATTTTGCTTTTGTTGTTATTACTGTTATTATTACTCGTATTATTACCATCATTATTCTTACTATTTCTAGTGTTTCGGATCGAATTATTTTACTGCTGGCGATCATTATTCATTATTCTTATTGTTATTTTTATGACTATTATGATTCGTGTTTTTTTTCGAGTTTGCACTACTGAGCAATCGTTAGTTTTGTTCGATCCCCCTCCTCTGGGGCACACGGCGTTTTGTCAAGAAGTGCCCTTCCCAGGGCTCGCACCATGTTTTTTGGCAGGGGAAGTCTGGGGTCTCAGAATTGTATGTTTTGTACTCCGGTTTACTACAACCGCGGCTCCCGCCTTATACTTCCTCACACTTGATTCCTAGATCGCACTCTCGCGCGGACTTCCTTACAATTCATGAAGGGATCGCGCGCTCGCATGGGACTTCTCCGCAATTTATACAGACGCCGCGCCCTCGACTCTCGGGAATCATGCTCTCGCTCTGGATTTCTTACGATTTCTTTGGGAATCGCGCTGTCGCTCGAGAGTTCCCCGCGATTCATCCAGAATGAACGCGCGCTTCAGCATCCCGCCTGCTCGACATGGCCGCCTGGGCCGCCTTCCCGACCCGCCCGCTAGGGTATGCCCACACGATCTGCCCGTCTGGTTCTGCCACATGTTTTGCTCCTAGCCCCCCTCCTGATGATTCCGTGCTCCATTCGTCTCCCTCCCCCCTCCATGCGTCCCGTCCCTTGCTGGCTGCACCAAGGACACGCGGCAGGTAAGGAAGATATGCCCTGGGGGTACGATCGAAGACGAAGAGGGCGGGTATCGAGGGTTTGGGATATACGTGTTGAATTGCACGCGAGCAGAAACGAGCGAGCGGTCTTGAACTGATTGCTGTTGTTGTTGCTGTTGCTGCTGCTGCTGCTGTTGTTGCTGTTGCTGCAGTTATTATTGTTTTTGTGTTTGTGGTAGTCGTTGTTGTTGTTGCTGCTGCTGCTGTTGAATTTTCATTTCTGAAAACAATTATTGTTGATCCCTCCCCACCGGTGCGTACTGTTTTTTCTCAATCAAAGTGTGCCCCTCGACGCTCGCACCTTGTTTTGTGACATGGGAAGTCTTCCTGCTCAAACTGGGCCCCTGGCCCCCGGGTTACAACAACAACGGCTCCCGCCTGAGACTTCCTTACAATTTAGCCAGGACCCCCGCTCCCGCCCGAGACATCCTCGCATTTTATTCAGGAATCGCGCTCTCGCTTGGGACTTCCTTACAATTTATTCAGGAATCGCTCTCCCGGCGCTCTGGAGTCGCGCTCTCGACACCCAGGCACCCAGGAGTCGCGCCCGTTGTGGCCCCATGTGCTTGCCCTTCGTGGCCCCGCTGTCGCCATTTGTGTCCCCCTCACTGTCCTACGTGGCCCAGTTGCTACCCTCAGTGGTCCCATAGTTGCCTTCTGTGGTCCCGCATTATCTGCACTTCGTGGCCCCCGCTCGTTCGCGCTCTTCGTGGCCCCATACGCATTCCCTTCGTGTCCCCGCTGTCGCCCTTCGTGGCCTACTTCGTGCCCTTCGTGGCCCTGCTGTCGTTCTCTCTCGCTCTCGCTTTCGCTCGTCGTCGCCGTCGTCGTCGTCGCCGTCGTCTTCGACGTCGTCGTCGTCGTCGTCGTCGTCGTCGTCGTCGTCGTCGTGGTCGGTCCCCTGTCCGTCCCTCTTGGGGTCGGGTCGACGGTCCGCGGCCGCCCCGCCGATCAGCGCTGCCGCTGGCCAGGCCGACGGTCCGCGGCCGCCCCGCCGCTTGCCGGGGCCCGGCCTGCAGGGAAGAAAGGTATACCCCCCAAAAGGGGTTCGATCGAAGACGAAGAGGGCGGGTATCGAGGGTTTGGGAAATACGCGTTATTGGACACTCGAGCATATAAGGGCGATCAGTCTTAAAATTATTATTGTTGTTGTTATTGTTGTTACTGTTGCTGCTGCTGCTGCGTGTTGTTGTTGTTGTTGTTGTTGTTGTTGTTGTTGTTGTTGTTGTTGTTGTTGTTGTTGTTGTTGTTGTTGTTGTTGTTGAGTTATCATTTCTAAGGAATAAGTATTGTTCCCCCTCCCAGGTAACCAGTGTTTTTTAATTCAATGCTTCTCCCGGGGTTCGCACCCTGTTTTTTTTACAAGGGACAGCGAGGTGTCACCAATTTGCGCACCTGGCCCCCGGTTGGCAACACGGCTCCCGCCGGATGTTTCTTCACAGTGTATTCCCACATCGCGCTCTCTCGCGGGACTTCCTCACAATGTATGCAGAAATTGTGCTCTCGCGTCGGACCTCATCTCAATGTATTCAGACGCCGCGCCCTCGACACTCAGGAATCACGCTCTCGCTGTGGATTTCCTCACGATTTGTTTGGGGATCGCGGTGTCGCTAGAGACTTCGCCGCGATTCTTGCAGGTCGCACGCTTGAGCAACCCGCCTGCTCGACCTGGCCGCCTTGTTCCGCCTTCCCGATCCGCCTCTTATGGTCTGCCCGCCCGATCTGCCCGTCTGATTCTGCCACGTGTCTTCTGCTCCTAGCCCCCCTCCTGCTACTCTCTCTCTCGTGCTCTATCCTCCTCCCTCCCCTTTGCCCCTTCCTTCAATCCGTCCTCTTTTCCCTTGCCTGAGAGGCTGCACGAAATACACGTTGCAGGTCGAAGAGATATCCCTCCCAAGGGGGAACGATCGAAGACGAAGAGGGCGGGTCTCGAGGGTGTGGGATATACGTGTTGAATGGCACGTGATCAGATAAGAGCGAACAGTCTTAAACTGGCTAGTCTTACTGATGTTGTTCTTCACATTATTGCTGTTGTTGATGTTGTTCGCGTTGTTGTTTCTGTTGGTATTATTATTACTGTTGTTGCTGTTAAGCTCTCACTACTGAAAAATAATTATTGTTGATCCACCCTCCGTTGCACATTGTATTTTTCAATTGAAGTGCCCCTCCCGGCGCTCGTACCCTGTTTTGTTATGTGGGAAAGTCTTCTTCCTCCTCAAGCTGTGGCCCTGGTCCCCGATTTATAACAACAACGGCTCCCGCTTGATACCTCCTCGAAATTTACTCCGGTTCCCCGCTCCCGCTTGAGACTTCCTCGCGATTTACTCGAGAATCGCGCTCTCGCCTGAGACTTCCTTGCAATTTACTCATGCGCCGCGCTCTTGCCACTGGAATCTCGCGTTCGCTCCTCACATTTACTTAGGAATCGCTCTCTCGCTGGAAACTTCCCGGCTAATCACGAAGAGCTCGCGATCGATCCGCCCGCTCGGCCCGCCCGTCAGGGTCATGCCCTTCGTGCCCTATGCTCGCTCGCGCCCTTTGTACCTCATTGCTGCCCTTCGTTGCCCCTCTCCTTGTGGCCCAGTCGCTGCCCTTCGTGGCCCCGATGCTGCCCTCAGTGGCCTCTCGCCGCCTTTTGTGGCCCGTATATACGCCCTTCGTGGCCCCCAGTCGCTCGTGGCCCCGCTGCTGCCCTCAGTGGCCCCCTCGCTGCCATTTGTGGCCCATATATACAGTGGGCGCGCGCATCAAGAAACCATATGCTTTTCGTCATGGTATCCTGGGTTTCTCCGCTCCTCGCGTTGCGCGGTGACTTCCCGCACCCGTTGAAGAAGCTGCTGCGTTCAGGGTGCTCCAGGTTTCCCTTCAGATGCACCTCGCGGACGGGTTCTCAGGGTTGGGTTTCTTGCGAGGGTTTCTTGCGGCCGCGCCCGCACTGTACGCCCTTCGTAGCCCCCAGTCGGTCGTGCCCTCAGTGGCCCCACTGCTGCCCTTCGTGACCCAATTTATCCCCGTGTGCCTCCCCCCGCTGCCCTCAGTGGCCCCCTCGCTGCCCTTTGTGGCCCATATATTCGCCCTTCGTGGCCCCCAGTTGCTCGTGCCCTCAGTGGCCCCATTGCTGCACTTCGTTGCCCTGGCATAGGCCCTTTGTGGCCCTTGTATACGCCCTTGGTGGCCCCCAGTCGCTTGTGCCCTCAGTGGCCCCATTGCTGCCCTTCGTGGCCCCGCTGCTGCCCTCAGTGGCCCCCTCGCTGTCAGTTGTGCCCCATATATATACGCCCTTCGTGGCCCTCAGTTGCACGTGCCCTCTGGCGCCACTGCTGCCCTTCGTGGCCCCAGTGAAGCCCCTTGTGCCCCCCCCGCTGCCCAATGTGCCCCCCTCGTTGCCCTTTGTGGCCCATCTGTTTGCCCTTCGTGGCCCCCAGTCGCTCGTGCCCTCAGTGGCCCCATTGCTGCCCTTCGTGGCCCCAGCGTAGCTCCTTGTGCCCCCCCCGCTGCCCATTGTGGCCCCGCTGCTGCCCTCAGTGGCCTCGTGGCCCCCCGTCGCTTGCGCCCTCAGTGGCCCCGTTGCTGCCCTTCGTGGCCCCATTGCTGCCCTTCGTGGCCCCGCTGCTGCCCTCAGCGGCCCCCATCGCTGCCCACTGTGGCCCCGATGCTGCCATTGGTGGCCCATGTATGCGCCCTTCGTGGCCCCCGCTCGCTCGTGCCCTCAGTGGCCCCATTGCTGTCCTTCTTGGCCCCGCTGCTGCCCTTCAGTGGCCCTATTGCTCCATTTCTCGTCCGCAGTTCTGCTCCTTCCCTCTTGTCCCTTGCCTCCCTCCCTTCCCCACTCCTTTCCTCCTCGCTTTTTCTCTCTCTCTCTCTCTCCCTCTCTCTTTCTGTGGCTCTCTCTCTCTCTCTCTTTCTCTCTGCCTCTCATTTTAGGGCTGCGCCCAATACACGTGGCATGCCAGGAAGATGTACCCTCCCAGAGGGGGTACGATCGAAGACGGAGAGGGCGGGTATCGGGGGTTTGGGATGTACGTGGTGAGGTACGTGCTAGCAGATAAGAGCGAGCTCGCCGAGGCGCCTGCTGCACTTTCATTGAAAATGAGGCTCACGCTCGAGCGGTGGGGGGGACCGCCCAAACCAGCCCCCCAACAACAACAACGCTTCCGTTCGAGACTTCCTCCTTTTTTACTCAGGGCCGGTGCTCTTGCTCGCCGCCGAAAGCAGCCGTCTCAACAAAACCAGCGCTCCCGCTCGAGACTTCCTCCCGTTTTACCACGGACAGGCGCGC
The DNA here is from genome assembly GCA_963575745.1 of Prorocentrum cordatum. NCBI lineage: Eukaryota > Dinophyceae > Prorocentrales > Prorocentraceae > Prorocentrum > Prorocentrum cordatum. The sequence continues at coordinate 608,751 of CAUYUJ010014671.1, forward strand.
TGATCTTTCTCTCATCGGCGCCGCCCCCCAGCAACAACAACGCTCCCGCTCGAGACTTCCTCCCTTTTTTGCTTAAGGCGGTGCTCTTGCTCGCCGCCGACAGCCGCCGTCCCAACACAACCAGCGCTCCCGCCCGAGACTTCCTCCTGTTTTACGCTGGGTGCTCTCTTTTGGATTGGCGCCGCTCCCAGCAAGAACAACGCTCCCCCTGGAGGCTTTTTGCCCTTTTCCTCAGGACGGTGGTGTTCCTCGCCGCCGACAGCCCCCGTCCCGACAAAACCACGGCTCCCGCTCGAGACTTCCTCCCTTACTCAAGGCGGTGTTCCTCCTCGCCGCCGGCAACCGCCGTCCCAACAAAACCAGCGTTCCCGCTCGAGACTTCGTTTAGTTTTACGCTGGACTAGCGCCCTATTCTCTTCAGCATTGGCGTCGCTCCCAGCTACAACAGCGGCCCTGCTCGAGCCTTCCTCCCTTACTATTTAGGGCCAGGTCCTTGCCTCGCCGCCGCCACATACCCACCAAGGCAATCCTGTCGCTCGATACTTCCTTGTGTTTTACCCCTGGCTAGGACTCCATCGGCGGTCTCGCATCGGCGCAGCAAGGCGCGGGCATGCGTTTTCGAGGCGGGGTATGATGAAATTCCTCGGAGGAGGTTTTTGCAAGACCTCAGTGGGCGGGGGATCTGGGAATGGGAATAACGGACCCCTTAATAGAACAAGAATCCCCCATGGTGGGGATGTTACCATGATGGTCGCCTGCTTCGTGTGGAAACATCGCGCATGAGGGTAACATGATTGTCGTTGCTGTTGTTGTTGTTGTTGCTGTTGCTGTTGTTGTCATTGTTGTTGTTGTTGCTGCTGTTGTTGTGTTTGTTGTTGTTGTTGTTGTTGTTGTTGTTGTTGTTGTTGTTGTTGTTGTTGTTGTCGTTATTGTTGTTGTTGCTGTTGAACTTTCATTCCTGAAGAATAATTATTGTTGATCCCCCCCGTCCGGTGCACATGTTTTTTTCTCGATTGAAGTGCTATTCCCGGGGCTCGCACCCTGTTTTTTTATCAAGGGAAGTCTTGAGGGTCAAACTGTGTCGTTGGCCCCCGGGTTACAACAACAACGGCTCCCGCCTAAGACTTCCTCACAATTTAGCCAGGACCCCCACTCCCGCCAGAGACTTCCTTGCATTTTATTCAGGAATCGCGCTCTCGCTTGGGACTTCCTTACACATTATTCAGGGATCGCTCTCCCGGCGCTCTGGAGTCGCGCTCTCGCTGGAGACTTGCTTGCAATTTACTGACGAATAGTTTCCTTGCGTTGCAATTCTTGTAATTTACTCGAGCGCCGCGCTCCCGACACCCAGACACCCAGGAGTCGCGCTCAAGTTTAGGACTCCCTCACAGATTACCTAAGAATCGGGATCTCGCTGCCCTTCGTGGCCCAGGTTGCAGTCCTTCGTGGCCCCCTCGCTTTGTTTCGTGGCCCCGTTGCGGCCCTTCGTGGCCCCCTCGCTGCACTTCGCGGCCCCGTTGCAGCCCCTCGTGGCCTCCTCGCTGCCCTTCGTGGCCCCGTTGCAGCCCTTCGTGGCCCCCTCGCTTTGTTTCGTGGCCCCGTTGTAGCCCTTTGTGGCCCCCTCGCTGCCCTTCGTGGCCCCGTCGCAGCCCTTCGTGGCCCCGTTGCAGCCCTTCTTGGCCCTCTCGCTGCCCTTCATGGCCCCCTCGCTGTTTTTCGTGGCCCCATATATGTATGCCCTTCGTGGCCCCCGCTCGTTCGCGCCCGTGGTGGCCCCATATGCATGCCCTTCGTGGCCCCGCTGTCGCCCTTCGTGGCCCCCTCGCTGCCCTTCGTGGCCCCGTTGCTGCCCTCAGTGGCCCCGTCCTTGCCCTCCGCGGCCCAGTATACGTATGCCCTCCGTGGCCCCCGCTCGTTCGCGCCCGTTGTGGTCCCATGTGCATGCCCTTCGTGGCCCCGCTGTCGCTGTTTGTGGCCCCCTCACTGTCCTACGTGGCCCAGTTGCTACCTTCAGTGGCCCCGTCGTTGCCTTCTGTGGCCCCGCATGATCTGCCCTTCGTGGCCCTCGATCGTTCGCGCCCGTCGTGGCCCCATGCGCATGCCCTTCGAGGCCCCGTTGTCGCCCTTCGTGGCCCCCTTCCTGCCCTTCGTGGCCCCGCTGTCGCCCTTCGTGGCCCCCTCGCTGCCCTTCGTGGCCCCGTTGCTGCCCTCCGCGGCCCAGTATACGTATGCCCTTCGTGGCTCCCGCGTTAGCGCTCTTCGTGGCCCCATGCGCATTCCCTTCGTGTCCCCGCTGTCGCCCTTCGTGGCCTACTTCGTGTCCTTGTGGCCCTGCTGTCGTTCTCTCTTGCTCTCGCTTTCGCTCGTCGTCGTCGTCGCCGTCGTCGCCGTTGTCGTCGTCGTCGTCGTCGTCGTCGTCGCCGTCGTCGTCGACGTCGTCGTCGTCGTCGTGGTCGGTCCCGTGTCCGTCCCTCTTGGGGTCGGGTCGACGGTCCGCGGCCGCCCCGCCGATCAGCGTTGCCGCTGGCCAGGCCGACGGTCCGCGGCCGCCCCTGCAGGGAAGAAAGGTATAACCCCCAAAAGGGGTTCGATCGAAGACGAAGAGGGGGGGTATCGAGGGTTTGGGACATACGCCTTATTGGACACTTGAGCAGATAAGGGCGAATAGTCTTAACATGATTGTTGTTGTTGTTGTTGTTGTTGTTGTTGTTGCTGCTGCTGTTGCTGTTGCTGTTGCTGTTGCTGTTGCTGTTGCTGTTGCTGTTGTTGAATTCTCATTCTTGAAAAATAATTATTGTTGATCCCCCCCACCGGTGCACATTGTTTTTTCCGATTGAAGTGCCACCCCCGGGGCTCGCACCTTGTTTTTTCTCAAGGAAAGTCTTCCTGCTCAAACTGTGCCCCTGCCCCCCGGGCTACAACAACAACTGCTCCCGCTTGAGACTTCCTTGATTTTTACTCAGGACCCCCGCTCCCGCCTGAGACTTCCGCGCAATTTACTCAGGAAAGGCGCTCCCGTCTGAGACTTCCTCGCAATGTAATCAAGACCCCCGCTCCCGCCTGAGACTTCCGTGCGATTTACGTGGGAACGGCGCTCCCGCCTGAGACTTCTTCGAATTTTACTCAGGACCCCCGCTCCTGCCTGACATTTCCGCGCAATTGACTCAGGAACGGCGCTCCCGCCTGAGACTTCCTCGCAATTTAGTGAGGACCCCCGCTCCCGCCTGAGACTTCCGTGCAATTTGCTCAGGAACGGCGCTCCCGCTTGAGACTTCCTCGCAACTTAGTCAGGGCCCCCGCTTCCGCTTGAGATTTCCTACAATGTACTCAGGACTGCGCTCTCGCGTGCGACGTCCTCACAAATTATTCTGGAATTGCGTTTCGGCGCTCAGGAACCACGCACGCGCCAAGGACGCCTTCACAACGTGGTATCTTCCCTCTTCCTTCGTCCTTCCCCCTCCCCTTCCTCCCACTCTCCCTCGTTCTTCCCCTCCTCCTCTTGCAGGGCCCGCGCCAATTCCAATGGCGGGCAGAGAGATGTACGCCCCCGAAGGATTGTCCGCCCGTTCCGGTTTGCCCGTACGTCTAAGCCCGCCGGCCCCAGCAAAGAGAAATAATCCCCCCGAAAGGGGTGTGATCGAAGACGAAGAGGGCGGGTATCGAGGGTGTAGGGTATACGTGTTGAATGACTCGCGGGCAAGTAAGAGCGTACAGCCTTAAAATGGTTGTTGTTGTTGTTGTTGTTGTTGTTGTTGTTGTTGTTAAACTCTCATTTCTGAAGAATAGTTATTGTTGATCCCCCCCGTCCTGGGCACATTGTTTTTTTCGATTGGAGTGCCCTTCCCAGGGCTCGCACCCTGTTTTTTATCAGGGAAAGTCTTGAGGGTCAAACTGTGCCATTGGCCCCCGGTTTACAACAACAACAACAACAACAACAACAACAACAACAACAACAACAACAACAACAACAACAACAACAACGGCTCCCGCCTGATACATCCTCACAATTGATTGAAGAATCGCGCTCTCGCTTGGGACTTCCTTGCAATTTGCCACCGGATCGCGGCTCCCGCTGAATACTTCCTCACAATATATTTATTTAATCGCTTCGCTCATTCCGCCGGCCCTGGAGCCCTCTTTAGGGCCTATTGGGGGCCTCTTGGGGACCTCTTGGGAGTCTCTTGGGGCTCCTTGGCGGCGTCCTGGGGGCCCCCAGGGCCTCTTGGTGGGCTTTTGGGGGCCTCTTGGGGCGGGAGGGGGGGTAGTCGATTGCGGCTCCCCCCTCGGAGGCCACGATCCTAGTGAGGGGTGTCGAAAAATGGCCCTCCCCTGGAGTGCTCTGGTGGCTTCTCCCGGGACCTTGCCCGGGTATTTTTCGTCCGGGGGCCCCCAGGGGCCGCTCCGCGCGAGCGTACTAGAACTATCGTTAACCAGTTACCGGAGATCTTAGCATGCCTCTGGCCCGTTGGGCTGGCGAATTGAAGAATCGTCTCTCGCTTGGGACTTCTTCGCAACTTACCACCGAGTCGCGGCTCCCGCCTGATTATTCAGATGCCGCTCCTCGACACTCCGGAATCGCGCTCCCGCTACAAATTGCCTGGCGGTTCAAGCAGAATTTGAGCTTCAACGACCCGCCCGCTCGACCCGCCCGTCTGGGCCTGCCCGCCCGACCAGCCCGTTAGGGACTGCAGTCGCCGCTCGCTGCCCTTCGCCCGCCTTCGATGCCCCTCGCTGCCCGTACTGGTTCCGCGGTCGCCTTCGCTCGCTGCCCTTCGTGGCCCCGTTGCTGCCCTCATTGGCCCCGTCGCTGCCCATTGTGGCCCCGCATTATATGCCCTTCGTGGCCTCCGCTCGCAGTCGCCCGTCGTGGCCCCATACGCATACCCTTCGTAGCCCCGCTGTCGTCCTTCGTGGCCCTCTCGCTGCCCTTCGTGGCCCCTTTGCTGCCCTCAGTGGCCCGACTGTCGCCCTCTGTGGCCCCATATACGAATGCCCTTCGTGGCCTCCGCTCGTTCGCGCCCGTCGTGGCCCCATATGCATGCCCTTCGTGGCCCCGCTGTCGCCCTTCGTGGCCCCCTCGCTGCCCTTCGTGGCCCCGTTTCTGCCCTCAGCGGCCCCGTCGCTGCCCTTTGTGGCCCTGGATTAATTGCCCTTCGTGGCCCCCGCTCGCTCGCGCCCTTCGTGGTCCCATACGCATGCGTTTCGTCGCTCCGCTGTCGCCATTCGTGGCCCGCTCGCTGCCCTTCGTGGCCCACTTTCTGCGCTCAGTGGCCCCGCTGCGCTCAGTGGTTTCACCAACCACACGTGGCAGGGAATGAAAATACCCCCAAAAGGGGGTACGATCGAAGACGAAGAGGGCGGGTATCCAGGGTTTGGGATATGCATATTGAATGACACGCGAGCAGATCAGAGCGAACAGTCTTAAAATGACTGTTGCTGCTGCTGCTGCTGCTGCTGCTGCTGTTGTTGTTGTTGTTGTTGTTGTTGTTGTTGTTGTTGTTGTTGTTGTTGTTGTTGTTGTTGTTGTTGTTGTCGTTGTCGTTGTCGTTGTCGTCGTCGTTGTCGTTGTTGTTGTTGATGTTGATGTTGTTGCTGTTGTTTCCCAATCAGTGCTTGCGCTGATGGGTTCTCGTTTGGCTTGGTAAGTAATCGGACGGGTCCGCCAAGATTTCGCCTGGTGGGCGCCCGTGGGCGCCTCGTGGGCGCCCCGTGCGCTTGCTGGGTCCGCCGAGGTTTCGCCTGCTGGTGTGCGCCCGTGGGCGCCTCGCGGGCGCTCGTGCGCTGGCTGGGTCCAACAAGGTCTCGCGAAGGAGCTTGCACCACATACACTCTTCACCCAGACAATAGGTAGGTTCCACCTCCCTTCCCGAGGCCGGACTTCGCCGCGCATTTTCTTTTTGTTCTCTCTCTCTCTGTTGTCGCAAGCAGCAGGCATGAATTAATTAGTGCAGCCGAGCCAGTATCGATTCCCTCTCCTGCGCAACTGCGATGTGGTGCACATGCGTTGAGCTAAAGCTTTTCTCCTACGAGACCCTTGCAGTATGTACGGTGCGGGGCAAGCGCACGCGCCGCCGCGCGCGCATGTCAACATCATCCAAACATTGTCAGTATACCAAGTTCAAGGCATAGCTACTCAACAACTATCAGACGCCATCGTTTCTCCAACAACGCAGTTTGCAGATTTCTGCGCGCGCACCTGCTGAGATCATAACGAGCTTCTTGGGTTACAGCATGCTTTCCGAAAGCGTTCAGCAGTTACCATGCCAGCCAACTCTGTCAGACAATGCGGCCCGCACAGGGGCAGGGGGAAACGTTTTCCCCGCCCAGAGGGGACCGATGGCCGCAGCGTGGGCTTCGATCACAGCGGCAGCAGCAGCAGTCATGCGCACTGCTACCCCACCTCGATTCGCCGTGTCCTCTGCGAGTGTCTTCCCGGCCGCGCTCCGCCTGGTCTTCTCAGTCCCTCCCTTCGGCTGCAAGTCAGAGTGACCTGTCGCTGCAGTGACCTCTTGGTGCGGACCCACAGGGACTGCACCAACATTGGCCTGCGCGCTTGGTTTTGGCCTCCCCGCGGTTCACTAAAGCCGCGCACCAAAGGTCACTCTTGCCTAGGGTCACTGCTACGTGTAGCCGATCCCTACATGTTTCGGGCCTCAGTCACGTGAGCGCACCCGCCGCCGTCAGATCGCGCTGGGCCGTGCCCATCGCCTCTGACGGAACGAGAGCATCTTCCCTACAGCGGGTGCCCATGTGGTTCAGTGCGAGGGTGACGCGCACGGAGAGGGACATGGAGGAGGAGGGGTCGGAGGAGGATGGGGAGGAGAGGGAGAAGCTAGGGAGGAGGAGGGGGTGGAGGACGGGGAGGAGGAGGGGGTGGAGGAGGAGGAGGAGGAGGAGGGAAGGAGGAGGAGGAGGAGGAGGAGGAGGAGGAGGAGGGGGAGGAGAAGGACCAGTGTACCCCCAGAACGCTTCAAGGTTGTTGCAATAAGCCCTCCTTCCAGGTTCCCTCTTCATAGGTCCATACAGGAATTTGTTTTCATCGCGAGAACTGGCCCATTAGAAGACAATCATATGAGAATCCTCAATCGTGCCAAATCAGATGTGTTGGAACTCTACCGTTACGGATCAGCGTGACCGTTGCGTCCTGACTCTCTTAAACCGTACCAGAACACCATCCCTGGGACTTCACCACCGCGATCCAACGGTATTGTTGCATGCGGACAATCTTTAATACTGTCAGACCACAGTTCCGGGGACTTCGACCATACGAGCATTTGAGCATGTGCAAACTTACAAGGCGAACGTGCGCGGCGCTGGGGGACGAGCTGCATGTTGAAAAGGGGCCGCCCTCCATCCATGAAGCTGCAAACTTTTACAAAAAATGTTCGCGGCGCGAAGGCGAGAGCTACCTTTTGAAAACCACGTGTCCTCCATCCGTGAAGTTGCTGCAGTCTTCTAAGGCGAGTGCGCGTGGCACGGGGGCGAAAGCCACATTTTGAAAACTACCAGCTCTCCCTCCGTGAAGCTGTTGCAGCATTTTACGATCGCTGTGCGCAGCGCTAGAGAGCCACATTTTGCCAACGACCTGCCCACCATATCCGTAAAACCACTGCAAGCTTTCAAGTCGATTGTGCGCGGCGCTAGAGCGAGAGCCACATTTTGAGAACCACCCGCCCTCCATTCGTGAAGCTGCTGCACACTTGAAGCTTCAGGATCATGCATCGGGCGCGCGACGCAATGTCACCGACCCGCTTGTCGGTGCGACAGGGCGGAGTTATCTTTAATGAAAAGAGATGGAGGAGGAGGAGGAGGAGGAGGAGGAGGAGGAGGAGGAGGAGGAGGAGGAGGAGGAGGCGAGGAGGAGGAGGAGGAGGAGGAGGAGGAGGAGGACGAGGTTTTCGAGGAGGGCCCAGGAAGCGGAACACCGTCCCAACGGTACGGCGCGCTTCCGAGTCAGGGGAATTAGTACGGAGCAGCACGGCTGGAGGCTCCCAAGGGGGCCAGGGCTTCCTCAGCTTACGTCTCCTCTTCCGCCTTCTCCTCCTCTGTCTCCCTTTAACGAGACTAGGGAACGGACAGGCTTGCACAACGTCCCGAGCGTCCCGACTTTCCCTGGTCAGGGTGCATTCACGGGCTCCATGTTCCACAGCGCTGAGTACAAGGCTCGCGCCCACCACGACTACCTTGCAGGGGGGGGGAAAGGATGGCAGTGTTAACAATTCAGGCAGCAACGGCAACGTCAAACAGGGCATGGCAGTGGAGAACATCTCATGCCAATCAGATGCGCATTGGATGCGCCAGAAACAATGAGAGAGAGAGAGAGAGAGTGATCGGAGAAAGATAGGGAGCGTTAGAAGGAGCAGCAGTGCAGCAGCATCGGCAGAACCGTAAGCACAGGATTATGTGAATTTCGATATGTCTTGCTACTGACACAATGTATGGCCAAGGGTGCTGCACATTACTTGTACGTGGCGCAGGCTGATCGTCAGGAGTATACCGGGTTTTCCTCGTTCGTAAAGGCAGGGGGATTACGTTTTCTTAACTCTTCGCATCTCCTTACCAGCGCATCTACCAACGCTTTTTGTGCGAGTTGCCTGAGGTGTGCAGAAACATACGGTGTTTCGGTAAGCCGAAGGGCTTCCCTTAAGGGCGCCGCGACTGCCCTTCGGGTTGACTCCCGGTTTTTTCCGTGACACTGGAGAGGCGCGACGAAAGTGGTCGCCCGAGGTGTTTCGTGACGGTGGGGAGGCGCGAAGAAGCCAGGCGTCAACCAGACATGCTTTCGCTTTGTTTGCCTATTTATTATATGGTCTTTGAAGCCTTTGGGCCCCCTTGGGGCTCTTCAGGGACTCCCCTTGCCTTGGGGCCTTGATGGCCCTCGGTCGATCTGGGAGACACTCGATCAACCAATGGCGGGCCGTCAACTACCCCTCCTCCCCCTCCCTTCCCCCTTCTCCTCCTCCTCCTCCTCCTCGCTCGCTCGCTCGCTCGCTCGCTCACGTGCTACTTAGGGGCTTCAAAGGTTGAGTCTGTGCCACAAGAAGAGAGATACAAGCTCATGCGCCGAATTCGCGAAGGGAACCGTCAAGGTAAGCTTGCCACAGTCCCTCGCGAGCCCCCCCGGGGACACAACCGCTTTGCCAGGGAAAGACCGTCTTCGCAGCGCGACAGCTCGCCAGGCGTGGGCCCCGATACAGCAGCCCGGAGATCCTCCCCACATGCCAGTGCGAGTGTGGCTACGACGCCGACTGCGGTTGGACAGCCACATTTGACGGGGAGTTGCACTTTGAAGGGTATTATGACAGTTTGGCCAAGGGCGATGATATCGGCGACATGATTGAGTAGGATGGCGCAGATTAAGATGACTGTGATACGTACTTTGGCGGCAAGGGGTGTGTCCAAGGACGATGTCGCTGCACAGGCAACAGCAAAGGAAGAGGACGCGGATTTCGACGACGGTTTCCTCACAAAGGTAACGGACGTGGCAAAGGTACGAATGGACGCAAAGGCGGGGCTAAGGGTGTACCAGACGTTCGGCCCAGTCGAACACCACTATGTTCGGTTCTAAGCAGCTCTGCGGTGTTGTCGACTTTCACATATTCAGTGACATTGGCACACCAGTTGTCTAAGCAAGTCGCGTGCGTGGTTATGAGGCATATGCGTGGCATCGGTGAAGCAGCCCAATCATCACACGCGCTTGGTTACCAGCTTCGCCACGCAGCGGCATCTTCACATTCTTTTGTTCGCCAGCAGAGCAACTTGCTGATCTGGGCCTCGTTGCGCTTCGACGGGAAAAATGGCTGGTACACTGGTGTGCGTAAGACGTGCGGCATCTGCCACTCATTTGGGGAGCGTTTCGCCCCCGGGTCACGTTTAATTAACCCCCGCCGTCGTTTCCCTGAGGTTGTGTTGAATTCGATTGATGGAACAGTTTGTTTCTGGAAAGGAAGTTAGTCAGCAATGACATCGACCCGTGCATGACCCTGCGCGCGGCGAGCGGCAAACTTCGTTGCAGACTCATCGCCGACCCAGGCGCAGCTGGAGGATTGCGCGGGGCCGAGACCCTACTCGGATGGAACCGTGATCTGTATCTGCCAGCAGGCCTTCAATACGACATTCAAGCATCAGAAGCCGCCTTCGCGGTCATCCGTGGTCAAGCAGGTCGTTCATGCGGCAATGTACGTTGACCAATTTGACTTCAAGGTTTGCAGTTGTGCTCTCTCCGTAAAAGCGGATCTCTTTGATGGGAAGGGGGTGCGCGATGCCCCAGTTTATTGCCCAGCGGCGCGTTGGCGAGGCAGATGTGCATTCTTTTCGAGAACATGCTCGGCAATGGCGACGGCGTCTTGACGTTCGTTCCAGGCGAAGGAGTACATCCGCGAAGGCCATGGCATTACTCACGCATTCAGGACACCATCTCTTGTCTATTGACGAGTTCAGGGCGCAGGCCGACCAGGCAGCAATTGACGTGCTGCAGTTGATCGCGGGGCGGATCGGGCATTCAAGGAGGGTCTCCATCCTTCGCATGAAGCCACATGTACAGCTACACGCAGCCAGTCAACTACAACAAGGCCGCGAAGCGCAGACCCAGAGCAAGTATATTCACGACTGCTAACGCCTATCACGACACGACCAGCGGTGCTACAATATGGGACATTTCGAAACCTGGGCGCCAATTTTTATGACTGGCGGAGCCAATTCGATGGCACTCTCTACTCGCAAGATGAATGGCCAAACAACTCTGAGCGCGCTGAACGTGTGCGAATGGCTCGGGGATGCGCGATCATGGGCGAGCAGGTCCACCGTGCACGGCGGCTACCTGTTACGCGGCAGGAGCATGCCCGATAATTTACCCTGCGTGCGCAGCCAGCAGCCAACAATATGTGTCTCATGGTGGAAGTTTTCTCATGCGCGTCTTGTCGAACTCACCCGGTAACCTTGCTACCGATTGACTATCGCTGCGGATGGGGTCTCCATCGTCGAGATCATCGGCAGTTGATCCTGGACCGGCGAGAGGGTTTCTATCGATTGTTTTCTCTCATGGGGTTTCATTGCCGACCGTGGTCGCCGTTGTCTCAGTCGAAAACAGCGCGACGCTTGTTGACTTGGAGATCATGCGAGATTGCGACAGCCCGAAATTGACTTGGGCAGCGCCGGCCTATGCACCAGCACTGGATCGATAAGTGCGCCGAGTCATCGTGGAGAAGCCCATCGCTGTCAGCAGTGTGGGAACCGTCGGGTCTGCGGCTGTTTCCAGACATCCCGCGGCGAGAGCTACGTGGCAAAGTCGCCGTCTGCGCGCGCGTGGCGCGCGGGGTGAGGACCTGTGCCTTGTGTTTCGCTAGGGAGCGCATTTCAGGAGCGCGGCCAGATTGATGGGCGCCTCGCGGGCATGCGAGTGCGCCGGTCATCGGGCAGAATTGGGCATGCGATGCAGGGGGGGGGGGGGGCGAACGGCTTTGGCAGCAGTTCCCCCAGCTGGACTCTGTCGGCCATTGATCAAGGACGTGGTCGTGTACATGCGCGCAGCAAGAACGCGGTCGCATTGGAGTGCAGGCGTTATCGGCGCGGAGCGGCTGCGGGAGCGCAGCGCGCAGACGGGCGGGCGCAGAATTTACGCGTTGCCGGGCGCGCAAGGAGCCCCCGCGGAAGCAGCGTCGCCAATGGGGTCAGCGCCAACGGCCGCCCGAGCGGCAGTTCTAGCGGCGTCTCCACCTGCGCCGCCAGAGATGCCGGCTGCGCCGCCAGCGCCGCCAACGGGGCCAGCAGCGCCCGCGGCGCCAGGAGCAGCGCCTCCACCTCGGGCCCCGGTAGCAGCGCGGCCATCGTCGACGGCCACTGGTGCCAGGATCATGAAACCTTCATTCGACTTGGACAAGTTGGCGCAGAAATTGTCTCAATCATCGGCAAGTAAAGAACGCATCAAGTTGCGCGTATGTCCTCACTGCAAGTTCGCGCATCCGCCGGACTGCGAGGTTGAGCGGGTGATCCAGGCGCTTAATCTCCCAGCTCCGATTCGGGAGTCGTGCGAGGGTCTCGCGGAGCGCTGTGGCTCGCGTGGCGCGTGCTGGCGGCGGCGGCGCTCGATGAACGAGCCGTCGGTCAAGGCAGTGCTCGCACTGCATGTCGATGGTCGCGCCCAAGAAGATCTCTTGTGCGTGTTAGAGAAGAACTGGCTGAGGATCATCGGCGAGCGCCCCGGACATCGCATCCCTCGTGTGATGGAATCGAGGCAAGGTCTTCACATCCTGCGCGCGACGCTTCGATGCCGCTGGATTCGGTATGACCCGCGGAAATCCTGGCAATGGATCGGGATGGTGGAATGACATCGCACAACGTGGCCCTAGCCGTAGACAGATGCAACATGAGGTTGGCCTTCGATGGGGCAGATAGGCATGCCGAGACAGGCTTCGCAGGGGGCCTTTCCAGGCGCTGGTGCTAGCGGCTCGAGACAAGGGCGACGTGACCGCGCGAGGTTCGACGGACATCAGGGATGTGGATATCCTTGGGGAATCAGCGATGGTGGCGAGTATCTTCGAGATCTTCAAGATGAACAGCGTGGGCAGCCTACTTCGCGGCCGCGGACAGCGGCAACTCAAAGGTCTCGGCGAGGTTGCGCATGGAGTGATAGTGGCGTGGCGCGGTCGACCTCGAGGTAATTACTATAGCAGCGACATCGATCCGACTCTGCCGATCAACGTGGCCAAATTGGTGGGCGCAGACTTGGGTGATCAAGATTTCATGCTGCTGGTATTGGAGCGCGGGGGCTCGGTGGCCAGCCCGGGCACCTGCCTCCCGGCAGATTTGAGCGACGCCCCGTTCATTCAAGATCAGTATGACCTGCCCAGCGCGCATTGCCTCTCGCGCCAGGTGGCGTCGGCGATCAGACGGTAATGCCAGTTGCGTCGGTAGTTCTCGGCGACCAGAATCAGCGCCCGACGTGTCAATGGCATGGGCACCATCATCAACGGCGCTTCTCCCTTCGCAAGATCGCTGGTGGGAGCCGACATTTCTTCGGGCGCTCGGCCGGGCAGGCCCAGGGCATCCGCCCGAGAAAACATAATTTCTTCTCCTGGAAAAGCTTCGCGGTGTCACGCAGGCGATCGTCGATCGGAAAGCTAACTGCGGCGGCCGCGCAGAAGGCGTCCAATCGGGACCTATCTCGGGACCTTGGCGACGTGATGAACGAGGCGCAGGTGGCGGACCGTGTGCGCCAGATCGCCCTTGGTCAAGAACAACAAGCGCTTCCTGTCGAAAGCGCAGACAGGAATGATGGACCCAGTCAGGCAAATCGACGGTCATGGGGGGCGTGGCCTTGGTGGGCGGGCATGGCAAGCTCGTTGAGATTTATGCAGATGTTGGGGCATTGGAAGGAAGCGCGTAGAGCGGTCTAGCTGATATTTCTCAGCAGTCGGAGCAGCTCGTCCCGTCGACCTCGATCCCGACGGGCGTTCGTTCGATATTGCGTTCGCAGAGGCGGGCAGCGAACTGGGCGACATCGACGGCGCCGTCGGGGCAATTGCCAGCGCCGCCATGACAGCGCGTAGATGATCGATGCATCGGCAGGGCATGGAGGTGACATCCCCAAGGGAACGTGGACTAATGCGCCTGCATATCCAGTGCCGCCTCATGTTCAAATAGTTCAACCTCTCCATGATGGACCAGCCTCGGCATATCTGGTTCCACATCGTAAAAAGGTACTGCCGCCGCTGCAATATGGATCAGCCGTTTCAGCTCAGAAAGGGAGCGCTGGCGAGGAGACCGACATGAACGTCAATGACAGTGGCCTCCTCGCAGGCGCGCTGGAGTAGTTGATTGGACATGTGAATGGCGAGTCTCCGGTGCTACTTCAGGATTCAGACGCGCTGTGATCATGGCGTATCGAGCATGCAGAACATAGACCAGTTATCGTTCAATCAGACAACGTGGGTAACCTGTATCAGGACGGCCACTGTCCAGACATGCGGATCAGCCCAAAGACCAGCTGGCACCACCTGGCAGAAACATTACCATGGGCACCTCCAGTTTCTTCGTGCGCCATGATAGGCACGGAAGGTAATGTGCCCCTCGCTGCTTCTACGTCGACATTCGTGAGCGAGGTTTAGTGTATGCATAGATGTATGCGTAAATGTATATATCTATATATATATAGATATATATCGATGCGCATCTCAAGCAGAGCAACTGATTCAGGAATCAGAGTTTGAGAAGCTATGGCCGCAGATAGCGGAATTGGACTTCGAGGGGATTCAGAACAACGTCAAGCATGATTGTTTTCGCCCCGAGATGAAGATGGAAAGCAGCAGCCCGAACTTCATTGTCGCTGCGTGGGCCAGACGCTGGACGTGGTAGGAGAGGGGTCATCCGTTGTTGTCTTTGCGGCCATTCGTTGGTGCAAGCAGAAGTGGGCTGTGGAATGGCGTATGTCAAGGGCGGCTCGAGTATCCCATCGCATAACGGCATCGTTATGTCAGTGTTTGCCAGACTTTGAAGCAGGACGGTGGGTCATTCCATCGGCATCCGTGCAGGGATTTCTTTTGGGCGAAATTTGAGAGCGATCCAAGGAGCTAGGACTCGGTGTTCGTGACAGGTGGGAAGTCTGCTTTGCTCCTCCGGCACGTGCGTGGCGCTGCGTGAAGTAGTTATTCGACTTGTTCGGAAAGATGCCAGATGGCCATATTATTTCATCGCTTGGCTCATTCCGCCGGCGCACATGGTGCCATCGCAGGCGTTTGCCTGCGCGTTCGTGGACTCTTGGGGCCGCTTGGGGGCCGGTAGGGGGCTTCTTGGGGTTTCTTTTGGGCCTCTTGGGGGCCTCGTGGGGCCTCCGGGTGGCGCCCCGGGCTTTCTCGGGGACTTCTTGGGGCCGCCCGGGGGCCTCTTGGGGCGATGGGGCTCGAATGGGTGGTTCGCGTGCCCGCCTCTGGGGCCGTTTTGGGGCCCTCTCGGGCTGTCTTTCAGCCCTCTTGGGGGCCTCCTCGGCGGTCTTGGGGCGATCTTGGGGGCCTCTGAGGCAGTCTTGGACGTTGCGCATGCCGAGGGGGCGATTCTGTTAAAAATATCAGTTTCCTGCTGGGAATGGAGCGGTTTCGGCTTCTTGGGGTTTTCTTTTGGCGGGGCGCTCCTGGAGCGATCCGGGGGCCCCCCAGGGCCGCGCCCGGGAGTTCCAGCAACCGTGGCCCGGCGTCTGCCGGGAGTCCGGCGCGGCTTTTTTCGCCCTGGGGCCCCCGGGGGCCGCCCCGCGCGCGAAGTGGGGGCGACGTGCAGCCGTTGCCGGAGGTCTTAGTGCGCCTCGGGCCCGTTGGTCTGTCGAATGCAATGCGTTCCTGGGCGCGTCGAGCCACTGCCTGGATCAATCGATGCGCCGCTGCTATGGCAGGCGGCATTGGCACTGCATATCAAGAGCGTCGCGGCGGGCACGCGGGCGCTTTTGGGCGAGAATTGCTTCGCGCGGCGCGAGCGGGAGACGGATCTGCTCGCGCTCGCGCGGGCGGTGCGCGCGGATGTTCTGGCCCCGACCAGCAAGCCGGCGCGGCCGGATTGCGCGCGCTCTTTGTTGGAAGGGAATTTCCGCAACATCGCGAGGTTGAAGATGCCCTTCACTGATCTTGGGATTGAGTGGTACATGTTAGCCGATGATGCGATTTCTTGAGTCAAGACGCCTGTCTGGACACAGTCGAGCCACCGGCGCTTGATAAGGAACGAACCAAGAAAGGCAACCTGCAGTGCGCGGCGAGTGAGCATCGCGCATTTCGACGATTGCGTTGCCAGCGGCTGCGTCTACTTCAGACGCGATGGGATATCGGCGCCGGAACTATGCAGTTGCAGGCCAAACAGGCTTCCTCGACCATCTGCGATTTCAAGCAGCTCAAGGTTCTCCGGGGGCAGGGGAAGGAGACTCGTGACCCAGCAGGACTCTACCTCGAGAAGATGACTGGACCCCCTGGATTGGTCAGCACCAGCGACGAGGTCCATGCCATTTAGTTGACTTCGTGCGCTCGTGAAGCTCAAGGTTTGTCTCTCATGGCGTAGCGGCCTGTCGTATGCAATCATCATGGCCCTCAGACAGGGAGCTCATATGATTATATATTTGAAGCATCGATAGGACAGACCAATGCATCGAATATTCTTACGAGTCATGCTGAGACCGTGGAAGGTGGCTCACAGACGTCGGAATCCACGGCGTTGCGTTTCACGGAGTTGGTCGCCAGGCCTTTGCTGGAGAAGAATGCTGCGAGTGCGCTTCTGGCCTTGGGGACGATGCAAGATGAAGGCATATCGATCGGTCATCCCCGTCGACATCGTAACGGGCTGCTTCGATCTCTGCCAGTTCGTTTCAGTAGACAGTACACAGTGGCTCAGTATCTTGAGTTTCCGAGAGGATCGCGTATCGGGAAGATCCCGCATTTTCTGCCATTGGCCCACCGAGGCGATGGTGATGGACGATTTGAAAAACCAAAAAGTATTTCCACATATGAAGCACTATCATATGAATGGTCGTATACGCTACAGCAGACTACCCATGATGAAGAATAGAGTCGTGAGGGGGATCAAAGTCAAGGACAATTTCACGGCCCACGACTTGACAGCGATCAAGGCCTGATCGGATTCCTCTTTTTAGAAACACGGAGTCATAGTGATACTTAGGTCCTGTAAAGATAGTTTCAGGAGCTGTCTTGGGACTTTCGGAGGTCACCTTCGCGGTTCCCTGCGCCGTCACCGCCGCGAAGGACTCGAGGCTGTGTTTTTCAACCACAGGCCGTTGGATTATCCCGACTCAGATGCTGCGCGGCCCACTCCTCCTCCTCCTCCTCCTCCTCCTCCTCCTCTTCCTCCTCCTCCTCCTCCTCCTCCTCCTCCTCCTCCTCCTCCTCCTTCTCCTTCTTGGTCGTAAAGTGCCCCTCTTTCCCCCGTCGGACCCAGGCGCATCTTTTCTCTTGGGGCCCTCTTGGGGCTCTCTTGGGGTGCTTCCGGAAGCACTGTCCGAGACAGCCCCCACGGGGCCTGCGATGATGCCCAGACTGCCCAGCGCCATGTCCCATGTTTCTGCTCAAGATGGTTCTGAGAGGACGTTTGTCCAACTTGGGCTATCTTGCGCCATCTTGGAAGCTACCTTTGGCTATCTGGAGCCATGTTGGAATCATCATGAGCGCAAGCGAACAGTCTTACTGCTCACGCCCCCCCCCCGCCGCTCCAGACCCAGGCGATGTGATTGGGGTAGGGTCCAACTTCCACATGGAAAGCCGACGGCCACGCTGCCCAGGCAACCGCGCTGCCCAGGCAACCACGCTGCTGCACACTACTTCGCGTCAGTGTCGCACGCTGTGCTGTGCGCGCTCTTGGACGTACTTTCAAACGTCTGCGCATGGTAACACCCAGTATTCAGCACAGGGAGTGGCCGCGATTGAGCGCGGCCGTGGCGTTCGTTAAACAATTTGCACAGGAGGGCGGCGGTGATTTCCATGGCCAAGCTTCAATTGATGCTCCACTGGCTTCCAGTCCCTGGATTCCTTATCTAGGGTTTTTTATCCAATGGCGCCTTACCGTATGGGCGCCTGCCAGTGGCCAGGTGCGCCGCGCGCCGCGTGCGCCACGAGCCCTCGACCTGCCGGGCACGACGGGATCGCCAGGTGCGCCAGACGCGCCACGTGCGCCAGATGGGCCGCACACGCCTGGCGAGCTAGGTGCGCCAGACAGAGCGCGCGTTTCCGTGTGCCGCGCGCGCCAAGTTCGCCCGCCAGGCGCGCTCAGTGTGCCGGATGTGTCGTGTGCGCCACATGCGCGCGACAGCACATATCGGAGAACATGTCCAGCCCCCTATATCTCTGACGGAAGCCACAGCAAAGGGAAGGTGGGGTGGTCAGCATGATGTGTGGCGTGTGCGCCCACGCTCGTATCGCATTTGTTTTTGGCAGGATATGCGGCCCTGCTGCGCGCAGAGTCACATAATGATGCCCCCCCGCAGCCGTGGTTGTCAAAAGGCGACCGCGGAGTGATCGCGGGTTGCCCGCGCATGGCGCGGTCGTTGCCGCAGGGTGCGCTCTGCACTGCTTTCCGCAGGGGTGGTGGTGGCGGTGTCCTTGCTGTTCGGGGTCGGCAGCCTCTCGCGTCGTGGCGGGGGTGTTTGCTGATGCGGAGCGGTGGTGAGGCCTTTCTCCCGATGGGTGAGAAGGGGTGTTGACGAGTTGGCTCGCTAAGCCGCCTGCGCCCAGAGGGTGGGTGGGATCGTGGATCAGAGTAGGGGTGGGATGCTTCGGGGGTTGGCGCAGCGCGTCGGGAGAAGTCAAAGGATGCTGACGACAAGGCTGAATGGACAGGCAGAGGCATTTCTGGGAAGGGGGATGGGGTGGATGAGGAGGAGCAGCAGCAGTCACGAAGTGGTGGATGATGACTATCTGGAGGAACTGGTGGTGGGGTAGGTGCTGGGGCATGGAAGGGAATGAATACGACTCGGAGTTCAAATATGCAGGAAGGGTAAATCTGCATAAATTTGGGGTGCGGGAAGGCATGGGTGGAAGCAATGAGCATGACATGCTACAGTGGAGGACCCTGCCGTGTTCGCAGACAAGGATATCCTGGTCGTTGGCAGCGGAGAGACGGGCTTCGACGTGGCATACGCGGCGGCCAGGGGACGGGGGGAAGCAGGGCAAACGAGTAGCTGACCGGCAGGGCACAACAGGTAATGCGTGCATTTCTGGAGCAGGAGGCCGAGGGGAGGCAACCGACGTAAAGGAGGGAGAGGCCAACGCGTGTGAGAGCACGGCAGTGACGGCTGTGGTAAGGCGCTGAAGGTCGTCTAGCTAATCACTTAAAGCTGAGCTTGGAAGCCCCCTCCGCAGCAGGTGAGTCGTGTATCGTGCTCGTGCCCCGCGTGACGTGTCGCGCGTGCGGAGCCGTGCGCACGCTCTTCTGGCCTCCAGTGCTTCTGCAGATGGCCTCCCTTTCTTGCTCCTGGTGCTGCCCTGTCGTGCGGTCGCACGGGGGGTCCCAATCGTGTCCCGATGTGCTTGACGCAAGCTCACGAGCGCTATCACCCCCTGGCGTCCTGCGTTGCGCTTCATTTTGGGACCAACGTTGAACCAAGCAGCAATCATTGCAGGGTTCATCACGTTCCTCAACACTGGTGTCTGTCAGGATTTCGCGCTCAGAAGATTCTTCAGGCTTCCGCCACATCCGCCGACCCCTTGGATTTTCCTCGGGATCGTTCACCACAGCTTCCTTGCAAACCGTGGGAAAATGAGGCTGTTCAGGGCCCGTCACAGCGAGAAGGGGAGCCGACATGGGTCGCAAACTGGCCCAGAGGGCTTCCAGACGGCCCAAGCGAACCCCAAGACGGCACAGGGAGGTTTTTTGGATTGTGTTTGGGGCCTTGCACGGGTGCCGGAGCCAGGGAAGTATGTTACACCCCGGAGACATCTTACGGTTGTCGGCGGTTTCCAAGCGGGATGTCCCGCTAACTGTTAATGTTCGGGGATGTTTGGGCTGACCTTGTCGATGGCAATGACGTCGTTGATGATCACGACACTGATGACGATGATCGGCTCCCTCTCCTCCTCTCCTCCTCCCCCTGCTCCTCCCTCCTGCTCCTCTTCCTGCCTCTCCTCCTCTGCCTTCTCCTGGGGGAAGAGTTTGGGGAGGGGGAACATCTCACACGCCGATGAACGTCTTGGGGCCCTCGAGGGCAATGTACGGACCCTCTTGGAGGCTTCTTGGACCGTCTGGGAGCGGGTTTGGGGGGCTCTGGGGCCGTGCAGGAGCGGGGGCCACCCCCAAAGGCGCACGTGTGAAAAAAAATACGTTTTACAGAGGAAACGAGCGATTTTTTGCGTCTAGAGGGCCTCATGGGGGGAATATTGGATGCCTGTGGTGGCGTCTGGGGAGGCCTCGTGAGCCGTCAGGAGGTCGTCGTCGATGTTTCTGATCGCTCTTGGACCGTCTGGGACCATGTGGAGCTTCGGGGAGGCAGCTCGGAGCGCTCCTGGAACGCTCTTGGGGCCATTTTCGGAGCCGTGTTGGGCCGTCTTGGACGCCTGTTGGCCCATCTTGGGCCCTCTAGGGGTCTGTGGGGGACCCTCTGCGAGGCTTCTGGGGCCGTCTGGGAGCGGGTTTGGGAGCCTCTTGGGCCGTCGGGGAGCATCGGAAAGATCCAAAGCTGAATTTCTAAAAAATGTACATTTCACGAAGGGAATGGCCCAATTTTGGCGTCTAGGGACCCTTGTGGAACGCATCTCGGAGGCCCTCGGGGGAACTCGTGGGGACCTCTTCTGCCGTCGAGGACGCCTCGTGGCCCGTCTTCGGGCAAACTTGGACGTCTTGGAGCGCTCGTGGGGCGTCCCAAACCCATTTCGAGGCCACCAGACGCGTCCCTACACGAATTCCACGTGTTTTTCCACGTTTTTCGGGAGCGGATGAGACCTCCGGGGGGTTCCGGGCCGTCCGGGGCCGTAGGCTACCAGACGCGTCCCTACACGAATTTCGCGTGTTTTTCAACGTTTTTCGGGAGCGGATGAGACCTCCGGGGGATTCCGGGCCGTCCGGGGCCGTCCGACCGGACCCCCACCCCCCTCCAAATGGACCGGACCGGGCTCCCGGGGGAGGGGTTGTGGGAGGGGGAACATCTCACACGCCGATGAACGTGTTGGGGTCCTCGAGGGCTATGTACGGACCCTCTTGGAGGCGTCTTGGACCGTCTGGGAGCGGGTTTGGGGGGCTCTGGGGCCGTGCAGGAGCGGGGGCCACCCCCAAAGGCGCACGTGTGAAAAAAATACGTTTTACAAAGGAAACGAGCGATTTATTGCGTCTAGAGGGCCTCTTGGGGGGAATCTTGGATGCCTGTGGGGGCGTTTGGGGAGGCCTCGTGAGCCGTCGGGAGGTCGTCGTCGATGTTTCTGATCGCTCTTGGACCGTCTGGGACCATGTGGAGCTTCGGGGAAGCAGCTCGGAACGCTCCTGGAACGCTCTTGGGGCCGTTTTCGGAGCCCTCTTGGGCCGTCTTGGACGCCTGTTGGCCCATCTTGGGCCCTCTAGGGGTCTGTGGGGGACCCTCTGCGAGGCTTCTGGGGCCGTCTGGGAGCGGGTTTGGGAGCCTCTTGGGCCGTCGGGGAGCATCGGAAAGATCCAAAGCTGAATTTCTAAAAAATGTACATTTCACGAAGGGAATGGCCCAATTTTGGCGTCTAGGGACCCTTGTGGAACGCATCTCGGAGGCCCTCGGGGGAGCTCGTGGGGACCTCTTCTGCCGTCGAGGACGCCTCGTGGCCCGTCTTCGGGCAAACTTGGACGTCTTGGAGCGCTCGTGGGGCGTCCCAAACCCATTTCGAGGCCACCAGACGCGTCCCTACACGAATTCCACGTGTTTTTCCACGTTTTTCGGGAGCGGATGAGACCTCCGGGGGGTTCCGGCCCGTCCGGCCGGACCCCCCCCCCCTCCAAATGGACCGGACCGGGCTCCCGGGGGAGGGGTTTGGGGAGGGGGAACATCTCACACGCCGATGAACCCCAAGGGGTCGGCGGATTCATCGTGGGTGGACCTTCCCGCCCAATACCCTATGTTGGAACGGAAACAATGTGTGACCTAATTTTGAAACTTCTTGCAAAGCGGGTGCGACGCACATGGGGGCGAACTCCGAAGCAGAAGGGACACGCGTGGTGCCCGTTAGCGGCGATTCATCGTCGTTTCCAACAGTAATGTCCCCAATCACGCCGCATTTGTGCACAAATCGGAAATCGACGCGCGACTATTTCAGGTGGTCACATGTCAAACACATGAGTGCGATGTTATTCAAATGCCGCGAACTTGTAGCGATAACGACAGCCGTGAAGCAGGTATGCCGCAATTCCGAGCCACACGCGATATCTAACATAGGCGCCTCAGTTTTGACATGGAGCCGCACATAATGCGAGCGAAAGTGATTTTCTGCTGTGGTGTACGGTCTTGGCATTTCTGATCGTGGTGTGCCCAGCACGAGTTCTCATCATGATTCGCATGTGCACGATGTGTGAGGCCTGACATCTGCCGCATGCGATCAACCATCCAGTCAACGGCGGAGCATATGCGAGGCAGCTGCACATGCAATCGAAGCGTCGGAGCAATCACTGCGAAAGGCAAGTCTTATATCGAACCGCAGCAGGAACACATTACCGCTCCGACATGCGAAACCATGAATCTACAGCTTGCTGGGGGGATCGCATGTGTGTCTCATGCGTCGAGGTGTCGTTTCAACATTGCATTCGCATTTGTTGTCATGCTATCATGTGTCGCCCTCGTTTTCCAATCGTCAAGATGCGCCGCTTTTGGACTTGCGAAGATGAAACATCCCCTGGATCTTGCGGAACGTTACCAGGCCATCTACTGGACGACTGGTGGTGCTGTTTTCTGCGGGTGGCACTGTCTTTTACTTCAAAGCCGTGCAAAGATTTATCCAGGACGTTGTGCGGACATCCATGCAACATGCACGCGATTGTGAGTTGAAGTACTGTAGCCACTTGGGGCTTAAGAACATGCCATCCATCCATATCAGCATGGTAGCGCGGAGCGTGGTTCCCTGACCGCAGAGTCTGCCCGCATCGGCCATGGAGGAGGCTCTCAGGGCGATGGGGGCCAGGCTGACGGCGGCGGAGCAGCAGATTGCAGACAGGACGGCCGAGCTCACTGAGGCCAGGAGGGTCATCGACCAGATGAGCACCGCGGGCCCCGCTGCAGCAGGAGCCGCAGCCGCTCCTCAGCAGCCCAGCCGCGGCGAGAGCTCCCTCGTGGACACGAGGGCGCTGGGCAAGCCGCCGCTGTTCTCGGGTGACCTGACGGCGGACGGCAAGCCAGAAGGAGGTCTAGCGTGGCCGCAGTGGTCATTCACATTCAGGGCATACGCTGGCGCGTTCGACCCGACGTGCAGGGACGCGCTGGAGTATGCAGCCAACAAGGTCGACGACGAGCAGCAGATCAGCAACGTGATGATGGATGTGAACGACAAGAAGCTCTCGTCGCAGATCTACTACGTGCTGGCACTCACGTGTCGTGGGCGAGCACTATCTGTGGTGCAACGAGTCCCAGAGGGCTGGGGGGTCGAGGCTTGGAGGCAGCTGTGCCGCGAGTTCGAGCCCAGGCTGCCGAGCCGCTTCCAGGGCATGCTACAGAGGCTGCTCGACCCCGTGCGAGGCCCCGACATGTTGGAGAGTATCTACACCTGGGAGCGCCAGCTGAAGGCCTATGAGGAGCAGTCTGGTGACCAGATGGCTGACTCAATCAAGCTGGCGACTTTGACCAACAAGCTCTTGGATGGGCCCCTGAAGACCCACGCCAACCTCCAGGTAGGCCGCTTGCAGACGTACGAAGCCGCGAAGGCCGAGGTGATCTCATACCTTCGCGCGACGGCCAGCCAGGAGGAGGAGCCAGTACCCATGGAGCTGAACCCTGTGACTGGAGAGCTGTGCCCTATGACACGGGGCAAGGCCGGCAAGGGCAAAGGCAAGGACAAGAGCGGCAAGGGAAAGAACCACGACGGAAAGGGTAAGAGCAAGAAGGTCTGTTTCTACTGCGCCAAGCCGAACCACACGAAGCAGGAATGCAGGATCTTAGCGAAGGACCGAGCGAGCAAGGACATCAAGCCAGACAAGTCGGGACGCTACGCAGGCAAGCCAGTCGACAAGGTCACAGGCAAGCGCCTCGAGAGCGAGAATGGCGACACAGCGGCGGTGACGGCCCTGTCCGACGATGACTACTACTACGACGAGCAGGATGGCTTCGTGTTCGCGCTGATGGAGGGCGAGAACTCCAACGAGATCGAGACGGGTTACTGCTGCGCCCTCGAGGGCGCCGACTTCGACCTGCTCTTTGACACGTGTGCTGCAAGGAGCGTCTGCCCACCTTCGTGGGCGCCTGAGGTGGCCATCAAGGAGTGCCGTGGGACGGTACTCTACCAGGCCGACGGCAACGAGCTCAAGCACTACGGGAAGAAGGAGGTGAGCATGACGGACCAGAACTCTGGCGAGCCATTGACGGTGAAGTTCGAGGCCAAAGGGGTGCGCAAGCCGATCATGGCGGCGAGTTCTGCAGTTGACGCGGGCTACGGTGTGTGGCTGTACGACGGAGGCAGCTACATCGTGAAGCCCGAGCAGGCGAAGGACTTGGCGAGCCACGTGAAGGACAACATCGGCAAAGGCAAGTCCATCGAGCTGAAGCGGAAGAACGGCATCTTCGTCATCCGAGCTCGTCGGTGCTCGACTGGCGAGCTGTGCCCGACGACGGAGAAGAGCGACGAGCCGAAGGATGTTGGCGGACGGCCCAAGGTGGAGCTCGAGGACAGCGAGGAGGCCAGGAGCGCGACCACCAAGAAGGTAGCGGTCTGGCCGAGCGCAGACGAGAGGGCGAAGCACGAGGTCACTCACTGTCCATTCCGTGCCTGGTGCAGGTACTGCTTGACGGGCCAGGCGACCGAGGATCAGCACAGGAGCCAGGAGTCCGCCTCGACCGTCGCGAAGCTCGCGCTGGACTACTGCTTCCTAGCGCGGGAGGGCGAGCTGCAGAAGGCGACGATACTGGTCATCGTGCTGAGGCATCCAGGTGCTGTTGGAGCCACGCAGGTGCCGAAGAAGGGAGTTGACGACGTTGCAGTGGAGTTCGTACTCTTCCACCTCGAGGCATGGGGTGTTGGAGAAGTCGTCCTGCGGGCGGACCAGGAGCCCGCCATCCAAGCACTTCTAGGCGAGCTACGCCGACGTCGGGTGGAGCATCACCGCACGACAGTCGAGAAGTCCACGAAGCACGACAGCAAGGCGAACGGCATGATCGAGGCTGTGGTGCGCAGAGTGGAGTCACTCACCCGCACGTACGTGGCCGTCATCGAGGAGAAGTTCAAGACCAAGGTGACGAGTCAGTCGGTGATCCTGCCGTGGCTGGTCAGGCATGCGGCCTACGTCCTCACGAGGTTCGCCACGAAGAGCGATGGCAGGAGCGCTTGGGCGACGATCAAGGGCAAGGAGTTCGCGTCGCCCCTGGCGTGTGTGGGCGAGACTGTGGACTTCAAGCTGATCCGCAAGGACCAGTCGAAGCTCGACCCTCGCTGGGCCACAGGAGTGTTCCTCGGGCGGAGGGACGAGAGTGATGAGGTCATCGTGGGCACGGCGCGAGGGATCGAGTTCAGCAGGACGTTCAAGAGGCGTGACGACAGCGAGCGGTGGGTCCAGGAGGAGTTCAGGACGTTCATCGGTGTGCCCTGGAACCCGAGAGCGCCTACGACGGAGACACCGGTGGTGAGTACGAGGAGGAGATACATCACGCGTGCCCTGATCCAGGAGCACGGCGAGAGCCCAGATTGCCCAGCTTGCCTGGGGCTGTCCAGCGTGCACACGGTGGCGTGCAGGGCTCGGTTCGAGGAGATCTTCAAGGCGCAGGCTGAGCAGGCGATCCAGCTGCAGCCAGCTGTGGGTGCCGCAGGCGCCGAGGCTGCGAGGCCAGTACCACAACAGGCAGCTCCAGCACCGCAGCAGGAGATAAGTCCACCTCCAGGACTACAACTGCCAGCAGCTGCAGCACCGAAGAGAGAGAGAGAGAGAGATGCCGAAGCAGCCGAACCAGCAAGAAAGAGGCCAGTGATCGAGGTGGTTCCCACTGCGCCCATGGACACCGACCCAGTCAGTGAACCCATGACTCTAGGAGCCCTCTGCGAGGAGGAGGTCCCACCTCCAACCTTCGACGGGGAGCTGTTCGCGGGGAGCTTCCACGACCAGTTCACGGGCGAGGTGCTGCCGAAGGAACTGGTGCTGCAGGGCGTGAAGCGCGAGCTCGACGAGATGGACGAGTTCGAGGTGATGGTCTGGAAGAAGCGCAGCGAGAAGCCAGCTGGTGAGAGGGTGATCTCCACCAAGCTCTTCCACACCAGGAAGGGTCCAGACTGTGTGCGATCGCGGATCGTCGCGCGCGACTTCGCAGGAGGCGTCTTTGCACCAGAGCACTACGCGGGGACACCACCGACATGGGCGCTGAAGCTGGTGATCTCGAGGTTGGCGTCAAGAGGCAGCTCGAGGCAGCTCGCAGCCCACGACATCTCGGTGGCCTTCTTCCACGCTGAGCTGAAGGAGCCCGTGTGGGCCGAGCCTCCGAAGGAGCTGAACTGCCCCGACTGGCTCTGGCTGGTGAGTAAGGCGCTGTACGGGATGCGTGAGTCGAGCGCTGACTTCCAGCAGCTGGTGCGTGACACGTACCGAGAGCATGGCTGGAACATCTTGTCGACGGTCCCCTGCTTGGCGTACCACAGCGAGTGGGACTGCCTGTCAGGCTTCCACGGGGATGACTTCTACACCGAGGGCGAGCCGCGCGAGCTGGACAAGGTGGACGCAATGATCATGGGCAGCTTCAAGGCCAAGATCCTCCCGAGAGTTGGTCCAGCCGCTGAAGAGCAAGGCCTGGTTCTACGACGGCTTCTACTTTGGAGCGCGAAGGGGTTCATGCTGCTGCCTGACCCGAAGCACTTCGAGAACCTGAGCACGTTGCTGGACCTGAAGAACGCGAAGCCTTCCCCGACGCCTGTCAGCCGAGCGACTGGCAAGAACGCGAGGGATGCTCTGGAGGAGCTGAAGCGGGCCGAGAAGGCGATCTACTGCAGGGGCACGGGCATCTGCATGTACATCGGCCCAGACCGCTTCGACATCCAGTTCGCCACCAAGCAGCTGGCGTCGGATATGGCACATCCGACGCGCCTGAGCATGATGCGACTCAGGAGGTTGGCACGCTACCTCGCGGGGACGCATGACGTCGGGATCGAGTTCCTCTACCAGGAGAAGTGGACGGATGTGGTGGTCTACTCCGACGGCGACTGGAGCGGCGACGTACAGACATGCAAGAGCACGTCGGCGGGGACCATCCAGGTCGGAGATCCTGGCGCTGGTCATCTCATCGAGAGCTGGAGCATCACGCAGGGCGCTGTTGCACTCAGCAGCGCAGAGTCGGAGTTCTACGCCATCGGCTCAGCGGCAGCGCGCGGCATCACGGTCAAGCAGGTGATGCTCGAGATCGCTGAGCTTGGAGCTGGTGTTCCAGCAGACGTGAGGCTGATCATTCGCACGGACTCAGACGCGGCCCGTGGGATGATCCACAGAGTGGGCTGCGGGCGTGTACGGCATCTACAGACCAGGTACCTTTGGCACCAGCAGGCGCTGAGGGAGAAGCAGTTCGAGGTTGAGAGAGTGGACGGCAAGAAGAACCCGAGTGATGCAGGCACGAAGCCGCTGGAGCAGGAGGCGCTGCAGACCTGCATGAGGAACCTCGGGATCGTGAGCAGGAAGATCGCTGGCTTCGGGACGGACGAGGCCAGCCAGGTGTTGGCGACGCTGCTACTGTTCGCAGCGGCGCAGACCGCCGACGGGACGGTCGTGGAGCCCACCTGCTCGGCAGGCGGGAGCGAGTCACAGGGCGGTGGCATGCAGTTCACCGCGTTCATGATGGTCATCCTGACCCTCATTGGGATTGTGACGGGCGTGCTCATCGAGAGGCACGTGCTGAAGGAGCGCCGTGAGGAGCGCCGTGAGGTGACCGTATGCCTTCGAGACACAGGCGTGCAGGTGGAGCCAGCACCCAAGCGCTGCGAGGACAAGGGCAGTCAGGGCCCTTGCACGTATGCGAGGCATCGTTCTCAGCATCGGTTCGTACCCCTGCCAGAAGTGTCGTGGGGTTGAGAGGGTCCCGCAGGCGACGAAGGTAGCTGGCGCGAGGCTGTAGGCCACAGCCCGCTTTAGTGACAGCTGCAGGCAGCAACAGAGGCAAAGACCGGTACAACGCGTTTGGTTTTAATGTGCTCTGGCGGAGCGTATCCAGAGTACACTTTTCGCTTCAGCGTCGATCGGACTGATCACCCGATGATGCGCTGGAGCCACGAGTTCGAGCTACGGACGGGTGCAAGTTGCTAAGGCCAGCTTGCACCCTCGAGGGTGCCGCGCTGAGGAGGCGTGCGGACATCCATGCAACATGCACGCGATTGTGAGTTGAAGTACTGTAGCCACTTGGGGCTTAAGAACATGCCATCCATCCATATCAGCACGTTGTCAAAACATCTCGTGTAACCAGTGTTTGGGTCTGCGGCCACCGTGCGGTCCACTTTTTCACACATCCCCCCCTGCCGTTTCCCCCCCAGGGTTGCCCGAGATCCTCAAGGTTGTTCCCAGACGGCTAAGTCGGCCCCTGAAGCGCTCTCAGAGGCCCATGAGTGCCCCTGGACTCCACAAACCACCCCCAAGAGGCTCCCCAGAACGCCCGAGAGCCGCAGACAACCCACGCGAGCCCCACGCTGACCTTAATTTGGGGCCCGGGGGCTGAAAACTTTCAAAAACATGTTTGCCAGCGTTCCGTCGCCATTTTGGCAGCTACCTTTCCGACCGCGCGCAGCCGTGGCTCCAGGTGGCCGAATCTTGTTGCCCCTACTTCCTTCCATCCAGGCACTTCCGACGCTCATGGCAAATTCGTGGCTGTGCGCCACCTTGCTCGCCGGTGCAGCGCGTCCCCCAGGCAGTCGCCTTGTCGCACCAGAACGCGAAGCTCAACAATTTGTTCCACCTCTCTTTTGCCGCGGCATGCCTAGAGGGCAAGACGTTTGCCGGTGACGGAGGCGGGTGCAGCGCTGGTAGATGCTCGAGCGGAGGGTACTCCTGGTGCCCGAAGATGCTGATGCCGCTGGGCACCAGGGGTGGAGCAGGGAGAAACCCGCCGCAGCCGCACGAGACAGTCGACCTTCCGTCTGCGATCGCCGCGTCGGCCAGCGCGCAGAGCGGAGTGAGCTGTGCTGGCTATGCGAAATGCGCGAAGGAGGTGATCTTGGATCCCTCCTAGTCAGCGAGAGCTGGAGGAGGACCAGCGAAGACATTGGCGGCTGTCTTCATCTGTTCATCGGCAAGCAACTAACACCCTTACCCTTACGGCCCCTGGATTTTAACCGTCATCATCCACATCTACTTCATTGATCGGATTGCCAAAGCGTTACTTGAGTGTTGTCCACTGGTCATTGAGGTCAGTCGGCTAAGCACAAACCAGGCTTGTCATCCGTTTTGCTGCAGGCCTTCGGCTTCCACATCAGGCAGCCGGCATGCGCGCTATCGATCCACCCTTTTATGGCGGCGGGCTTCCGAATTACATACCAGGCTGCGTGAAGGTGCTGGTGCTCCTTCTCGTCAGAACCACCCTTGCCAGCGTCGACTCCAAGAAGTGTTTTCGTGCACTCTCGATGTGCACGCTACGTGATGCAGTATACAAAGGCACGTCATGTGTTGCAGTCTATATGGTGCAGGATAACTTGGTCCAATCTAGGTAGTGTAAGCTATGTGGTGCAAGCTACGTGGTGCAAGCTGTGAGTTGCAATCCATGCGGTGCAATCTATGGAGTGTGATGTTTATGTGGTGCATGCTACGTGGCGCAATCTATGGAATGCATGCTGTGTGGTGCCAAACATGTGTGCTGCAAGCTATGGGGTGCAATGTGTGTGTGTGTGTGTGTGGTGCCACCTGCCATCCAACATACGGGATGCAAGCTACGATTTGCAACCTATGCGCGGTGCTGTGTGCATTCTGGGACGCGAGCCAGCGCACGGGGCGGGCACAGGGCGGGTACGGGCGGGCACCGGGCGAAAGCCCCGAAGTCCCAGCAAGTGCACGGACTGGGCACGGGGCGGGCAGGAGCGTGCATTGGGCGAAAACCTTAAAGGCCAGCCCGATTCTCCACGAACGAAGCAAGTCGGCCACGCGCAGAGGGGGGTAGGGGGAGAGGGGCAGACTTCTTAGAAGCATCCCTGCTTCCTAGAAGGCGCGGGCCTTGTCTACAGATGTAGGGCTGGCGCCTTCTAAGAAGCAGCCTCCCCCTAAGATGCCTTCCCCCCCTCCCCCTACCCCCTTGCGCGCGCTGCCAAGTAAGACCCCCTTTCGTGCACGCAGCGTTTAGGGCTTTGTTTTTTGTTGTTTCCATGTTTTTGGTCTCAAGAGGTTAGCTCACGATGGGCAGTTTGAGGGTCAGTCTTGTCAGCGCCCCAAGGCCCTTCAAAAGGGCTTCAGAGGGCCCCATGAAGGCTCCAACGTGCTTTTAGATCGGCCCACGGCCCAAGTGCGCCCCTAAAGCCCGTCCGAGACGATTCCCAATCAGTCAGAAGCCCGCAATAGCGCCCCGAGAGTCCAAGCACACCAACGTACCACGCAAAGATAGAGCATGTTGCTCTCCAGGGCTCGTATGCCGTTTGCAGCTAGCTCTGTCGACGTGCGTGTGAGCGCTGATTTGATGAAGGGCTCCTGTGTCTGCACGTACTCGGTATGCCCCAATCCACGGGAGCAGGCTGGTCATTACACCAGTATGGTGATGTGTCAAGTCGCCGAGTTACCTTCCCATGACAAAGTGTCATGTCTGGTCATCTGAAAGTTCCGAACACAATCCTGGCCCCGAGCCATACCCTGAATGTGCGACACAGACAGCAGCGACATACTGCAATATGCGAGCACAAAAACAATCCCATCGCCACTGAATGCAGTGTGAATGCGCGTCACTGGCTGGTAGAACGTGAAGAGGGAAGCGTGAGTTTCCGGCAAGGGGGCTGTGCAATAGAAACTCTTGGATTGTGCCAGCAGAGGCAAGCGCCCGATACCTACATCATTTGGACACGCTGCCTGGATAGCGACATCACTGGCACGCCGCTACCCCCAGCCGAAGACGGTTCAATTGCAGCCAGCCCATTGCTTGTGCCACCTCCTATCTCTCCTCATGCTTATCATTTCACTCTTGCATCTTGGTATTCTTATGTCTGTCCTCATCTTTCTTTTCTAGTCCGTACCCGCTGCTGATTTCGCCTCGCCCAGCAGATAGGCAGCAACGAATGGCGCCCGGAGCGTGACGCTTTCCACGCGCCACGGCTTTGTGTCGGTGCCCGCGATGTTCAGCAGCGCCTTGCCTCCTCTGGACGGGGCAGTGGGGAGGTAGATGTATAGGCAGATGTATAGAATGATGGACAGCGAGTGAAAGGGGACACGCTGCGCGGAGATAGTTGTGGAAAGGCGGGCTGGAGCGCCGTAGAAGAGCCTGACATTGAGGCGGAAACGAATATGCAGATGCGCGCGCATGCATGTCCAGGGCAGGTCGGGAAGCGAGAGTGTAGGAGGCGTGGAGGCGAATATGAATACAGAGACAGACGGAGAAGAGCGACGGGAAAGAGGGCGAGGATTGTTTTGACAATTCTCGGCCTCGCTTTGCCCTGTCGAAAGGTTGCGGGAAAGAGGCGGGACAAGGGGGGTGTGGGTACGGCGCTGTCCTGGCCGCTCGAGCCAGGAGTAAGCACACAGAGGCGCACGAGATTCCAGAGGGTGCCTCCTGTGGTCGGAGGGCGTGTTGAAAAGGGACCATGGCACTGTACCACATCTGGCAGAAGTATTCCGAGGAGCCTTGGCCACACTCTTGATTGGAGATGGTGTTGCTGCCCGAGCGCCGGCAACACCCCTGAATGGGAATGGTGCTCCCGCCTCGACGTTGGCCACAAATCTATGCTGGGACGCTGATCGTCTCCATCTCGGAGGGGCTGTTCGAGTTGGTCAGGGGGTTGTCCGGGGATTTGGGTTGATCAGAGTGTGGGGGCCGAACGGTCATTCACTGTCCCTGGGTGCGTGGCTGATTCCGCGATGCGGATTCTCATTGTTTGTTGTTGTTGTTGCTGCTGCTGGTGGTGTTGTTGTTGTTGCTGTTGCTGTTGCTGTTGCTGTTGCTGTTGCTGTTGCTGTTGCTGTTGCTGTTGTTGTTGTTGCTGCTGCTGCTGCTGCTGTTGTTGTTGTTGTTGTTGTTGTTGTTGTTGTCGTTGTCGTTGTCGTTGTCGTTGTCGTTGTCGTTGTCGTTGTCGTTGTCGTTGTCGTTGTTGTTGTTGTTGTTGTTGTTGTTGTTGTTGTTGTTGTTGAACATTATTAATTCTAAAGAATAATTATTGTTGGGCCCCCTGGTGCGCGCCCCCCCCGCCGCGCCTAGGCCGCAGCCACGTTTTCATCATTTTCGTGAGGAAGCCTCAGGTAATTCGATGTCATCAGATCCGGTTGTTTTGTTGTAATCCGCTTTCCCTTGCAAAAAACACTATAAAATGACATTTCTTGTTCTAATATAATCAAATTTCAAGAATCCCTTGCAAAAAATAAGGTAAAGTGGACATTCGCGCGCGCAAGACGAAATCCTTCCAAAAGCTTAGTGTTCGGAGCGATTTTAACATAAAAACATCAAAAAACCAATGGTTTTTCAACAAAAAAATGTCAAAATCTCATCCCGCGCGCTCTTGCGGATTCGTAGGAAACCCAACACTTTTTAAACATTTCTGTCAAACGGGCTTTTGCGAGCAACTTTTTCGAACTTCTGCGACAACGGTTGCGCACCTGCCAGGGCCATCATCCCTGTCAAATAATACCATGCGGGACACATTCGTTTTTTCTTCGCGCGCGCACGCCGAAATCTCCAAAAACCATTGGGTTCTGTGGGTGTGTACCCCGCGCCAGTGTAGTAGCCACGGTCGTCCGCACGCCACGAAGTGAAGTGTCCCAACGTCATAGGGCGGGAAGCTGGGTTTGGGTGGTCGCGAAGAGTCGTTTGGATATTTGGTAGAGCTTGTAATGCCCCCCCACGAAGTGGGGGTATTGCCTGGTGTCGTATGAAAACCCTGGCACTGGGGAGAACACCACGCGTTCGGGTAAAATGATTGTTGTTGTTGTTGTTGTTGTTGTTGTTGTTGTTGTTGTTGTTGTTGTTGTTGTTGTTGTTGTTGTTGAATGTTAAACGCGAGCAAATGGTTATTGTTGGACCTTCTCATGCGCTTTGGCGCTCTCGCCTCGACGCCGGCTACATTTTCATTGTACATGAGGCTCACGCTCGAGCGGTTGGGGGGGGCGCCAAAACTGGCCCCCCATCAACAATAACGCGTACGCTCGAGACTTCCTCCTTTTTCACTCGGGGCCGGTGCTTTTGCTCGCCGCCGAAAGCCGCCGTCCCAACAACACCAGCTTTACTGCTCGAGACTTTGTCCCTCTTTCTCTCATCGGCGCCGCCCCCAGCAACAACAACGCTCCCGCCCTTTCTTTTTCCCAACCAACCTGTGTTGTTGGGTCCTCGTTTTGAAGAGACGGTCCCCGCGTTCCTCCTTCCTCCTTCCTCCTTCCTCCTTCCTCCTCCTCTCCTTCCTCCTCCCTCCTCCCCCTCCCTTCTGGCACACCCCTCACACGTTTCGTGGCCCCATAGGGAGCTCCACCGAAGGCCCCAGTGGCTGCGCCCGCATGCGGTTCCACCCCCCATTCTGGCACACCCCTCACACGTTTCGTGGCCCCATAGGGAGCTCCACCGAAGGCCCCAGTGGCTGCGCCCGCATGCGGTTCCACCCCCCATTCTGGCACACCCCTCACACGTTTCGTGGCCCCATAGGGAGCTCCACCGAAGGCCCCAGTGGCTGCGCCCGCATGCGGCTGCGGCATTCCACCCACCCCCCATTCTGGCACACCCCTCACACGTTTCGTGGCCCCATAGGGAGCTCCACCGAAGGCCCCAGTGGCTGCGCCCGCATGCGGTTCCACCCCCCATTCTGGCACACCCCTCACACGTTTCGTGGCCCCATAGGGAGCTCCACCGAAGGCCCCAGTGGCTGCGCCCGCATGCGGTTCCACCCCCCATTCTGGCACACCCCTCACACGTTTCGTGGCCCCATAGGGAGCTCCACCGAAGGCCCCAGTGGCTGCGCCCGCATGCGGTTCCACCCCCCATTCTGGCACACCCCTCACACGTTTCGTGGCCCCATAGGGAGCTCCACCGAAGGCCCCAGTGGCTGCGCCCGCATGCGGTTCCACCCCCCATTCTGGCACACCCCTCACACGTTTCGTGGCCCCATAGGGAGCTCCACCGAAGGCCCCAGTGGCTGCGCCCGCATGCGGTTCCACCCCCCATTCTGGCACACCCCTCACACGTTTCGTGGCCCCATAGGGAGCTCCACCGAAGGCCCCAGTGGCTGCGCCCGCATGCGGTTCCACCCCCCATTCTGGCACACCCCTCACACGTTTCGTGGCCCCATAGGGAGCTCCACCGAAGGCCCCAGTGGCTGCGCCCGCATGCGGTTCCACCCCCCATTCTGGCACACCCCTCACACGCTTCGTGGCCCCATAGGGAGCTCCACCGAAGGCCCCAGTGGCTGCGCCCGCATGCGGTTCCACCCCCCATTCTGGCACACCCCTCACACGTTTCGTGGCCCCATAGGGAGCTCCACCGAAGGCCCCAGTGGCTGCGCCCGCATGCGGTTCCACCCCCCATTCTGGCACACCCCTCACACGTTTCGTGGCCCCATAGGGAGCTCCACCGAAGGCCCCAGTGGCTGCGCCCGCATGCGGTTCCACCCCCCATTCTGGCACACCCCTCACACGTTTCGTGGCCCCATAGGGAGCTCCACCGAAGGCCCCAGTGGCTGCGCCCGCATGCGGTTCCACCCCCCATTCTGGCACACCCCTCACACGTTTCGTGGCCCCATAGGGAGCTCCACCGAAGGCCCCAGTGGCTGCGCCCGCATGCGGCCATTCGCACACCCCTGCGGTTCCACCCCCCATTCTGGCACACCCCTCACACATAGGGAGCTTTCGTGGCCCCATAGGGAACTCCACCGAGCGCCCCAGTGGCTGCGCTCGCATGCGGTTCCACCCCCCCATTTCGGCACACCCCTCACTCGTTTCGTGGCCCGGGGGCGCCACCGAGGAGTATATCCACAATTGCGGTATTCACAACTACGTATGGTTGGGTCTTTCGTCAGGCTAATTTGCTGAAGGCGGTGCTCCTCCTCGCCGCCGAAAGCCGCCGTCCCGACAAAACCAGCTCTTCCGCCCGAGACTTCCTCCCGTTTTACGCTGGACTGGAGCCCTACTCTCTTTTGAATTGGCGCCGCTCCCAGAAAGAACAACGCTCCCGCCCGAGGCTTCATTTTTTGTTTGTTCCTCAGGACGGTGCTCTTGCTCGCCGCCGAAAGCTGCCGTCCCAACAAATCCAGTGCTACCGCTCGAGACTTCCTCCCTTCTTACCTTGGACTGGCGCGCTACTCTTTCTCTCATCGGCGCCGCCCCCATCAACAACAACGCTCCCCCTCGAGACTGCCTCCCTTTTTTACTCAAGGCGGTACTCCTGCTCGCCGCAAAACCAGCTCGTCCGCCCGAGACTTCCTCCCGTTTCTCGCTGGACTGGCGCCCTACTCTCAGAGCCCCGAATCATCAGGGGTAACTCGGGTCAGGGCTAACTCGGGTTCGTTTTTCGGGAGTCCGAACCCGAGTTACCCCGGACCCGAGTTACCACGGATAATTCGGGCGTCCAGAGCCCCACATCATCAGGGGTAACTCGGGTCAGGGCTAACTCGGGTTTGTCGTTCGGGAGTCCGAACCCAAGTTACCCCGGACCCGAGTTACCCCGGATAACTCGGGCGCCCAATACTCTCTTTTGAATGGGCGCCGCTCCCAGCAAGAACAACGCTCCCGCTCAAGACCGTCCCGTTTTTCTCTCATCGGCGCCGCCCCCAGCAAAAACAACGCTCCCACTCGAGGCTGCCTCCTTTTTTACTCAAGGCGGTGCTCCTGCTCGCCGCCGAAAACCGCCGCCCCGACAAAACGAGCGCTCCCGCCCGAGACTTCCTTCCGTTTTACGCTGGACTGGCGCCCAACTCTCTTTTGAATTGGCGCCGCTCCAAGCAAGAACAACGCTCCCGCTCGAGATTTCCTCCCTTTTTCCTCAGGGCGGTGCTCTTCCTCGCCGCCGACAGCCCCCGTCCCGACAAAACCACGGCTCCCGCTCGAGACTTCTTCCCTTCTTACTCAAGGCGGTGTTCCTCCTCGCCGCCGACAACCGCCGTCCCAACAAAACCAGCGTTCCCGCTTGAGACTTCGCTGCATTTTGCGCTGGACTACCGCCCTACTCTCTTCAGCATTTGCGCCGCTCCCAGCAACAACAGTGGCCCTGCTCGAGACTTCCTCCCTTTCTATTCAGGGCCAGGTCCTTGCCTCGCCGCCGACAGCCCCCATCTCCACCAAGGCAATCCTGTCGCTGGATATTTCCTTGTGCTTTACCGTTGGCTGGGGCTCCATTGGCGGTCTCGCATCGGCGCAGCAAGGCGCGGGCATGCGTTCTCGAGGCGGGATATGTTGAAATTCCTCGGAGGAGGTGTTTGCAAGACCTCATTGGGCGGGAGATCTGGGAATGGGAATAACGGACCCCGCTATAGAACAATAATCCACCATTATGGGGATGGTTAGCATGATGGTCGTATGCTTCGCGAGGAAACATCGCGCATGAGGTTAAACTGATTATGGTTATTGTTGTTGTTGTTGTTGTTGTTGTTGTTGTTGTTGTTGTTGTTGTTGTTGTTCTTGTTCTTGTTGTTGTTGTTGTTGTTGAACATTATTACTTCTAAAATAATTATTGTTGGGACCCCTGGTGCATGGCCCCCCCGCCGCGCCTAGGCCGCAGCCACGTTTTCATCATTTTCGTGAGGAAGTCTCAGGCAAAACGGGTTGGTCCGGATCCGGTTGTTTTGTTACGGGCGGTTTTCCCTTGCAGAAAATAAGCGGTTGAATCCCTTGCAAAAAATAAGGTAAAGTGGACATTCGCGCGCGCAAGACGAAATCCTTCCAAAAGTTTTCGTAGCGATTTTAACATAAAAACATCAAAAAACCAATGGTTTTTCAACATGTCAAAATTTCATCCCGCGCGCTCTTGCGGATTCGTAGGAAACCCAACACTTTTTAAACATTTCTGTCAAACGGGCTTTTGCGAGCAACTTTTTCGAACTTCTGCAACAACGGTTGCGCACCTGCCAGGGCCATCATCCCTGTCAAATAATACCATGCGGGACACATTCGTTTTTTCTTCGCGCGCGCACGCCGTCGTCGTCGGCCGCGGGGCCCTGAATAGTAGCCACGGTCGTCCGCATGCCACGAAGTGAAGTGTCCGAACGTCATAGGGCGGGAAGCTGGGTGTGGGTGGTGGCGAAGAGTCGTTTGGAAATTTGGTAGAGCTTGAACCGGCCCCCCCACAAAGTGGGGGTATTGCCCGCCTCCTATGAAAACCCTGGCACTGGTGAGAACGGAGTGTCCCCACGTGCTAGTAATTGTTGTTGTTGTTGTTGTTGTTGTTGTTGTTGTTGTTGTTGTTGCTGTGTTGTGTTTGTTGTTGTTGTTGTTGTTGTTGTTGTTGTTGTTGTTGTTGGAAAAGGCGCGCGTGGGAGCCCCGGCCGCCCCCCCCCCCCCAGCAACCGAGCAACCGAGCAACCCTCTCTGGGGGTCTCCTGGGGGCGCCAAGGATTCCCTAATAGGATTTCCTAGGAATTCTATAGGCTTCCATAGGAATTCTATAGACCTCCCTCGGAATTCTATAGGCCCCCATCGGAATTCTATCGGCCTCCATCGGAATTCTACAGGCCCCCATGGGAATTCTATACGCCTCCATCGGAATTCGATGGGCCTCCATCGGAATTCTATAGGTCCTCATCGGAATTCTATATCAGCTTCCATAGGCATGTTATCGGCCTCCATAGGAATTCTATAGGCCTCCATAGGAATTCTATAAGCCTCCGTAGGAATTCTATAGCCCCCCTATAGGAATTCTATACACCTCCATAGGAATTCTATAGGTCTCCATCGGAATTCTATAGGCCTCCATAGGAATCCTACGGGCACCCATACACATTTTGCAGGCGCCCATAGGAATTCTATAGGCCCCCATAGGAATTCTAGAGGCCGCCATGGGAATTCTATCTGGGCCTCCATCGGAATTCTATCGGCCCTCCATA
Source organism: Prorocentrum cordatum (assembly GCA_963575745.1). NCBI lineage: Eukaryota > Dinophyceae > Prorocentrales > Prorocentraceae > Prorocentrum > Prorocentrum cordatum. The sequence goes on from CAUYUJ010014671.1 coordinate 646,535, forward strand.
CGAATTCTATATAGGCCTCCGGTGGAATTCTATAGGCCGGAACTCTATAGGCACCCATCGGCATTTTATAGGCCTCCTTACGAGTTCTATAGGCCCCCATCGGAATTCTATACGCCTCCATCAGAATTCTGTAAGCCTCTATCGGAATTCCATAGCACTCCATACGACTTCTATATAGGCCTCAATCGGAATTCTATACGCCTCCATAGAAATTCTATAGGCCCCTATCTGATTTCTATAGGCCTCCATCGGAATCCTATAGGCCCCCATTGTAATTCCGAAATTGGCGCAGCCGCTGGGGCCTTCGGCGGAGATCCCCGAGGGGGGCCACGATCCTCGTGAGTGGTGTGCCGAAATTGACGCTGCCGCTGGGGCCTTCGGCGGAGCTCCCCGATCGGGGGCCACGATCCACGTGAGGGGTGTGACGAAATGGGCGCAGCCGCTGGGGCCTTCGGCGGAGCTCTCCGAGGGGGGCCACGATCCACGTGAGGAGTGTGCCGAAATGGGCGCAGCCGCTGGGGCCTTCGGCGGAGCTCCCCGATGGCGGGCCACGGTCCACGTGAGGGGTGTGTCGAAATGGGCGCAGCCGCTTGAGTTTTCGGCGGAGGTACCCGATTGGGGGCCACGATCCTCGTGAAGGGTGTGCCGAAATGGGCGCAGCCGCTGTGGCCTTCGGCGGGGCTCCCCGGCGGCAGGCCACGATCCTTGTGAGGGGTGTGCCGACATGGGCGCAGCCGCTGGGGCCTTCGGCGGAACTCCCTGATGGGGGGCACGATCCGAGTGAGTGTTGCGTCGAAGTGGGCGCAGCTGTGGGGCCATCGGCGGAACTCCCCGATGGGGGGCCACGATCCTTGTGAGGGGTCTGCCGGAATGTGCGCAGCCGCTGGGGCCTTCGGCGGAGCTCCCCGATGGCGGGCCACGATCCACGTGAGGGGTGTGCCGAAGTGGCAGCGGCCTCTGGGGCCTTCGGCGGAGCTCCCCGATGGGGGGCCACGATCCACGTGAGGAGTGTGCCGAAATGGGCGCAGCCGCTGTGGCCCTCGGCGGAGGTACCCGATGGCGGGCCACGATCCACGTGAGGGGTGTGCCGAAATGGCCGCAGCCGCTGTCCTTCGGCGGAGCTCACCGATAGGGGGGGGCAATATCCTAGTGAGGGGTGTGCCGAAATGGGTGCGTCCGCTGTGGCCGTCGGATCCCAGGGGGTTCCTGATCCCCCCAGGGTTCCTCAGGATTCTTAAGGGTTCCTGAGCCCCCACCCAGAGTTCCGCACGGTGCCTTTGGACTCCAGAGGGTTCCTGAGCCGCCCCTGGGTTCTTTAGGATTCCTGCTGGTTCCACAGGGGTTCCTAAGCCCCCCAGTGTCCCTGGGGATTCCATACAGTCTGTATTGGATCCCCAGGGACACCCATACAGTCTATATCGGATCCCATACAGTCTGTGTCGGATCTCTATAGGGTCCCATACAGTATGTATCGGATCTCTATAGGATCCTATACAGTCTGTTTCGGATCTCTATAGGATCCCATACAGTCTGTATCGGATCTCTACAGGATCCCATACAGTCTGTATTGGATCTCTACAGGACCCTTTACAGCCTGTATCGGATCTCTATGGGATCCTATACAGTCTGTACTGGATCTCTATAGGATCCTCTACAGTCTGTAGCGGATCTCTACAGGATCCCATACAGTCTGTATGGGATCGCTACAGGACCCCAGACAGTCTGTATCGGATCTCTACAGGATCGCATACAGTCTGTATCGAATCTCTACAGGATCTCATACAGTCTGTTTCGGATCTGTATAGGACCCTATACAGTCTGTATCGGATCTCTACAGGATCCCATCCAGTCTGTATCGGATCTGTACAGGATCCCATACAGTCTGTATCGGATCTGTATAGGATCCCATACAGTCTGTATCGGATCTTGACAGGATCCCATACAGTCTGTTTCGGATCTGTATAGGATCCTATACAGTCTGTATCGGATCTCTACAGGATCCCATCCAGTCTGTATCGGATCTGTATAGGATCCCATACAGTCTGTATCGGATCTCTACAAGATCGCATACAGTCTGTATCGGATCTTGACAGGATCCCATACAGTCTGTATCGGATCTCTACAGGATCCCATACAGTCTGTCTCGGATCTCTATAGGATCCTATACAGTCTGTTTCGGATCTCTATAGGATCCCATACAGTCTGTATCGGATCTCTACAGGATCCCATACAGTCTGTATCGGATCTCTACAGGACCCTTTACAGTCTGTATCAGATCTCTTCAGGATCCCATACAGTCTGTATCGGATCTCTATAGGACCCCATACCGTCCGTATCGGATCTCTACAGGATCTTATACCGTCTGTATCGGGTCTCTACAGGATCCCATACAGTCTGTATCGGATCTCTATAGGATCCCAAACAGTCTGTACCGGATCTTTACAGGATACCATACACTCTGTATCGGATTTCGACAGGATCGCATACAGTCTGTATCGGATCTGTATAGGACCCTATACCGTCTGTATCTGATCTCTACAGGATCCCATACAGTCTGCATCGGATCTCTACAGGATCCCATACAGTCTGTATCGGATCTCTTCAGGATCCCATACAGTCTGTATCGGATCTCTACAGGATCCCATACAGTCTGTATCGGATCTCTATAGGACCCTATACAGTCTGTATCGGATCTCTACAGGATCCCATACAGTCTGTATCTGATCTCTACAGGATCCCATACAGTCTGTATCGGATCTGTATTGAAACGGCGGCACGCCGGCACGCATACGTTTTTCACCCATCGGACCACGTCAAGGTCCGTAAGGGAGTCCAAGGGAGTTCCAGTTTTTTGTTTTGTTTTTGGTTGCTGGTTGCTGTTGCTGTTGCTGGGGGGGGGGGGCAGAATGCGTCCACGGGGCTCTGAGCGCAGCCTTCGCAATAAGGCGAGGGCGGGTCCGGACGGCTAGAGCGCACGGGGCTCTCACGCACGCCTTTTTCTTGTTGTTGTTGTTGTTGTTGTTGTTGTTGTTGCTGTTGTTGTTGTTGTTGTTGTTGTTGTTTTTGTTGTTGTTGTTGAGTGTTCATTATTAATCACTTGCTATTGTTGGACACCTTAAAGGCGCCCTTGCGCTCTTGCCGAGGCGCCGGCTACATTTTCATTGAACATGAGACGCCCGAGCGGTTTGGGGACCGCCAAAACTTGCCCCCCAACAACAACCTCGCTCCAGCTCGAGACTTCCGACTTTTCTACTCACGGCTGGTGTTCTTGCTCGCCGCCGAAAGCCGCCGTCCCAACAAATCCAGTGCTACCGCTCGAGACTTCCTCCCTTTTTACTTTGGAAGCGCGCGACTCTTTCTCTCGTCGGCGCCGCCCCCATCAACAAAAACGCTCCCGCTCGAGACTGTCTCCCTTTTTTTCTCAAGGCGGTGCTCCTGCTCGCCGCCGGAAGCCGCCGTCCCAACAAAACGAGCGCTCCCGCTCGAGACCTCCTCCCGTTTTACGCTGGACTGGCGCTCTACTCTCTTTTGAATTGGCGCCGCCCCCAGCAAGATCAACGATCCCGCTCGAGATTTTTTTTTTTTCCTGAAGACGGTGCTCTTCCTCGCCGCCGACAACCCCCGTCCCGACAAAACCACGGCTCCCGCTCGATGCCTCCTCCATTCTTACTCAAGGCGGTGTTTTTCCTCGCCGCCGAAAACCGCCGCCCCGACAAAACGAGCGCTCCCACCTGAGACTTCCTTCCGTTTTACGCTGGACTGGCGCCCAACTCTCTTTTGAATTGGCGCCGCTCCCAGCAAGATCAACGCTCCCGCTCGAGATTTCTTTTTTTCCTGAAGACGGTGCTCTTCCTCGCCGCCGACAACCCCCGTCCCGACAAAACCACGGCTCCCGCTCGATGCTTCCTCCCTTCTTAATCAAGCCGGTGTTCCTCCTCGCCGCCGACAACCGCCGCCCCGACAAAACCAGCGCTCCCGCCCGAGACCTCCTTCCGTTTTACGCTGGACTGCTCCCAGCAAGAACAACGCTCCCGCTCGAGATTTCCTCCCGTTTTCCTCGGGACGGCGTTGTTCCTCGCCGCCGACAGCCCCCGTCCCGACAAAACAACGGCTCCCGCTCGATCCCTCGTCCTTTCTTACTCAAGGCGGTATTCCTCCTCGCCGCCGGAAGCCGCCGTCCCAACAAAACCAGCGTTTCCGCTAACTTCGTTTTGTTTTACGCTGGACTGGCGCCCTACTGTCTTCAGCATTGGCGCCGCTCCCAACAACAACAGCAGCCTTGCTCGAGACTTCCTCCCTTTCTATTCAGGGCCAGGTCCTTGCCTCACCGCCGACAGCCCCCATCCCCACTAAGGCAATCCTGTCGTTCGATACTTCCTTGTGCTTTACCCTTCGCTGGGGTTCCACTGGCGGTCTCGCATCGGCGCAGCAAGGCGCGGGCATGCGTTTTCGAGGCGGGATATGTTGAAATTCCTCGGAGGAGGTGTTTGCAAGACCTCATTGGGCGGGAGATCTGGGAATGGGAATAACGGACTCCGCTATAAAACAAGATGGATGGTTATCATGATGGTCGCATGCTTCGTGTGGCAACATCGCGCATGACGGTATAATGAATGATGTTTTTGTTGTTGTTTTTGTTGTTGTTGTTGTTGTTGTTGTTGTTGTCGTCGTCGTCGTTGTTGTTGTTTCTTGGCGTCGTCCCCCCCGCGACCCAACCCGCGACCCCCCCGCGACCCCCCCGCGACCCCCCCCGCGACCTGCCCGCGACCCACCCGCGACCCACCCGGCGACCCACCTGGCGACCCACCCGGCGACCCGCCCGCGACCCACCCGCGACCCCCCCCGCGACCCGCCCGCGACCCGCCCGCGACCCACCCGCGACCCACCCGCGACCCGGCGTGCGACCCACCCTCGACCCACCCGCGACCCACCCGTGACCCTCCCCGCGACCCATCCACATTTCTTGAACGAAAAATCGGCGACCGCGGCGGGCCCGTGGTACAATTTGTGGTTTGTTTCTTCAGAGCCTCGCAGACTGCAGACGTCTCCGCCGCCCCCTCGCTCTTATCCGCAACTGCGGTGTGCTACGTAATTTTTCAGAGCGCATAGCGGGCAGGGAGTGTGCAATGAAGCCCCTCGGTTGCTCGCCTTCACGCTGGCGCACGGCCTGGAACTCTTTCGAGCTTGGAGCCGGCGCCCGCGACGATTTGACCACTGACGGACAGGAGGGCGGACTTCAGCTGCGCGTGAGAGTGACCCTTCGCCAGACTGATCTTTGGTGTGCGGTTTTCGGGGTGGGGGGCGCGGGGGCCAAGCCCAAGCACACGCAGGCCGCTGCCGTCACATCGCATGCAGCGATCGCAAGCCGCGCGCCAAGGCTCACTCTTGTCTGTCCACAGTAGGCGTCTCGAAGAAGAGACCGGCTTGCCAGCAGGTGGCCTGCGGGAATTTCGTACCCCCCGGAAGTTCCATTCCCTAGGACTCTTAAAAATTGACAAATAATGTGCCCCAAGATTTCTTTATCCAGATTTTTGATCGTATGTGCCTGCTGAAAGGTCATTTTCCTGTGAGACGAGGACCGACATATTACCTCTGAAGTTCGGCCTGGGCGAGAAGCAAGCGGGAGCCCCCGTCCCTCGCTTGAGCCAGCAGCGCGCTTCGAGGCACAGGCAGGGTCCACTGGCCCGACCGCTGCACGCGGAACTTACATTTTTCATTGTTGAGGGTGGTCCGCGACGCGGCGGGTCGGAGCTGTTGTGCGACCTAGTCATGAGCAGCGTCCCGATGTTCATCTTCCGCGCACACAACAGGTTTTGGGAGAGCGGATGTATCCATAGCCCCTGTTTGCGGACGCATTGTGGTGCAGGAGTTGTTGCTCAGTGTGGCCCAAGGTTGTCAGTCAGGTGCGTGATAAGACGGGAGCGTCAACCGGGCACAGGACTGCATCATCATGAATTGGGCCACTCACAACTGGGAGAGTAATTTTGCCGCGAGCCTTGCTGCTCCTCCCCTGGAGTACGACGCGAGCGGTTGCAGTGCATCATGAGTATGGCCATGACGACGGCGATATAATATCCCGTGTATTGTTTGGGCGATCGTGGTGATGAAGACACGGACGACGATGTCGGCGACGAGGATGAGGACGAAGCCATGGCGATGATGATTGTTTTTTCGTGTTGCTGGGCCGACGCTGGTGACGCAGACTGAGGACGCCGACAGCGGCGACGAGGAAGATGACGACGCCACAACGACGATGATGACTGATTTTGCGTGTTGCTGCGCCGACGGTGGTGATGACGACGAGGGCAAGGACTGCGGCAACGAGGACGCAGACGTCGTCGATGACCAGGGTGGCGAGATCGACCACGACCACGACGACGACGATGATTAGAGGAGGGGGAGAATGTGTAGGAGATGGCGGAGGCAGAGCATGATGGTGACGAATACAGTGTAGGTATTGGTGGTGATGTCTGAGCTATGAGGATGGTCGTGGTTACAGGGAAGCGCTTCGCCCCGCCGGCACGTCGTGGAATGATGACTCCAGGTCGGAGAAGGAACCCCTATTGGGACATCGAGTTCGGATTCCATCCGTGTCGTGCGTGCAAGCGAGGCGGAGCTTCGCGGGGCCGACGTGCTGGCTGAGGCTAGGGCCAAGCCGGGCAAGCAGTCTTTTCCCCGTCTCGCGATGACCTGGTGGGTTGTCCCGTAGGATGTCCTGTATGCTGTCCCGTGGTTACTCGTGAGTTGTTCTGTGGGTTGTCTTATGGGTTGCCCGCGGGTTGTCTCGTGGGTTGTCCCGTGGGTTGCCCCTTGGGTTGGCCCGTTGGATGTCCCGCTGGTGGATTTGCTGGTACCTGGTTGCCCTGTGGTTGTCCCGCGGGTATTTCTGTGGATTGTCCTGTGGGTTGTTTTGTGGTTGTGTTGTGGGGCGCGTAAACAGAGTCGCACATCGACATGCGACTGTGTATGTAAATCACATATGTAGGGTGCCTGCGTACAGAGAATATCTAGTTCGATTGGTGAACCACGCATTGCAAGACAAGTGGTGCCACGCAAGGCGGGATGCACATCCAGATGCAGTTCCGATAGATAGTCATGTTGATCGAAACACGAGGCATACTTATACAAATGGGTCCTGGCCTAATCCCCCCAACCCGTTGTTTTTGGAAGGTATGTTTTTTCGTTTTCCTCGCGTTTTTTGTTGGTTGTGAACCTCGCTGTGCGAACGTCGCCGAGTTGGCCGCGTGGTGGCGACCTTGATTATGCGAACCTCGATGTCCCTGGTTCGTGACCAAGTGGGGGGTACACCCCCCTCTACTGCTGGTGCTGGTCGGCCCCCCCCATTTTGTTCCCCCCTCCCACCCCCCCGCAAAAGTGGGAGGAGGAGGACGAGGAGGATGCCTCACAACCGATCATTTGGAACGCGCTACACGTATTCTGTTTGACACAATCATACTTGCAATCCTTGAGAAAGCGCGCCAGAGGGACTCTATGGGGAAATCGTTGAAACTTGAATCCAGCGGAAAGGGATCTAACAATATGTATCGTAAGGCCTCACAACAGAGACCCTCTGAACAACACAAAAAAAGTTTATTTCAGCGCCCGCAACAGGGAATCCGCTGGACAACACGACGCATGGTTCTCATGGCCTCGCAACAGGAATCCGTTCGGAACAATTACAAACAAGATCCCATGTAATAGCATCATAAACGAAACCGTTTAGAAAGCATTACTGAGGGTTCTTCTTGGGACGCATCACGAGGGAACCTTCGGAACGCACGGCAAAATTATTCGATTGGAGCGCCTCGTGCTTGGAACACTGTGTGAAGTGCTTCACAGGGATCCCATGTAATGAAATCACAACAGGGGTCCTTTTGGGAAGCGTTGCCAAACAACATGCGTTCTTTTCGAAACAATCATACATGAACTGCTTCGGAAACACACAACTGGATAATTCGTTGGGAACGAATAGCTGGAACCATTTGGAAGGAATCTAGCAGGTTTTACCTGACGGCCTCGCAATCGAAATCATCTGGGCAGCGAACCAAAGGGATTCCATCGAAACGCCTCGCAACAGGAATTCTTTTGAAAACACCACACAGGTATTCTGTTGGAAGCCTCACGACAGGAATCCTTTGCAACACAGCACGAAGGGCTTTTACTGGACAGCATCACAGGAAGAATCCTCTGGAACACGCTACGACGGGCTCTTTCTGGAAATCGCCGCAAAAGGAATCCTTTAGAAAACACCACGCAGGGATATTATTGAATTGGGAAGCGACACCAAGGGGTTCTTATATGAAAGCTGCACCAAAAGGGGCCCATCGGAACGCACCACAGAGGGACACTATAGGAAAGCTTCACACCAGAGGGCATTTTCATAAAAGCGCCACTGAAGTTTCCTAGTGGAAAGCCGCGCAAAAAGGGATCAATCGAAAAGCCCCGCAGAGAGATTCAACCTGTAAGCCTCACGTTAGGAATCCTTTTTGATAGCGCCGCAGAGGGACTCTATGGGAACGTCTCACGACTGGACTCCTTTGGAAACCAGTACACGTATATTCCAATGAAGGCATCGAAACAAGGATCTTCTGGAAAGCGCCACCAAGGGATTCTACGGGAAAGCCTCACAGGGAAAATCGTTTGGAACGCGCCGCAAACGGGCTTTATTGGAAAACAGCACACCATGATTTTTGTTGGAAAGCACATCAGGGATATTCCGGTTAGGGAACATCACAGACGTAATCTTTTGGACAGCACCACACAGAGATTCTTGGAAAGCCTCACGTTCGGATTCCATTGAGAAGCGCCACACAGAGATTCGATTGGAAAGCCTCACAGCGCCACTAAAGGGCGCCGGTAGGAAAGGCGCACAACAAGGAACACATCGGAACGCACCACAAAGGGATTCCATGGGAAGGCCTCGCACCAGAGAGCCTTTTTGAAAGCACCACTCAGGACTCCGATCGGGAAACCGGAGACAAAGGAATCCATCGAAAAACCCAACCGAGAGATTGAAATGGTCAGCCTCACACTAGGAATCCTTTCCGATAGCGCCGCAGAGGGATCCTGTATGAAAGTCTCAAGACAGGACTCTTTTGGGAACCACTACAGGTATATTCTTCCGGGAAGCATCGCAACATGGATCCTTTGGAAAGCGCCACCAAGGGATTCTACGGAAAAACTTCACAGGGGAAGTCTTTTGGAACGCGCTTCAAAGGGGCTCTATTGGAAAGCAGCACATCAGGATGTTTTGGAAAGCGCTTCATGGATATCCGGTTAGGAAACATCACAGAAATAGTTTTGGACAGCACCACGCAGAGATTTTCTTGGAAAGCCCCAGAATCGGAATCCATTCGAAAGCACAACGCAGATACTCTATGGAAAAAGCCTCATGACGGGAGTCTTTTGGAAAGCGCCACAACAGCATTCTATATGAAGCCGTCACCGTGGGAATCTTTTGGACAGCGCCACAGAGGGAGTCGATGGGAAAACCTCGCATCAGAAAACCTGTTTGAAAGCACCACTGAGGGCTCCTTGTTGGAAAACAGCAACACAATCATATGTCGAAAAGCACCACATAATAATTCGAGTGGGGAGCTTCACGACAGGAATCGTTTTTGGTAGCGCCGCAGAGGGATTCGATGGGAAAATCTTGCGACAGGACTCCATTGGAAAACACGAGATAGAGACCGTTTAGGAAACCATCGCAACAAGGATCCTTTGGAAAACGCCACAAAAAAAAGATTCAACGGGACATCCGCACAGTGGCATTCATCCTGAACGCGCCGCAAAGGGTTTCCTATCGGAAAGCATCACACCAGGAATCTTTTGGAAAACGCCGCACGGAGATTATATTAGGACGCGTCACAACAATAATATTTTGGAAAACGCCGCAAAGGGATTCTTTTGGAACGCCTCACATCCGGAATCCATTGGAACGCCTCACAACAGGAATCTTTTTAGAAATCGCCACAACAGCATTCTCTTGGAAACCGCCACCGTGGGAATTCTTTGAACAGCACCACAGAGGGAGTCGATTGGAAAACCCTACACCAGAAAGCCTGTTTGAAAGCACAGCTGGGGGCTCTTGTTGGAAAGCCGCGCAAAAAAGAAACCATCGGAAAGCCCCGCAGAGGGATTCAATCGGGAAGCCTCACAGTAGGAATCCTTTGGATAGCGCTGCAGAGGGATTCTATAGGAAAACCTGGCGGCAGGACTCCATGGGAAAACATCGCAGATATTCTAATGGGAAACATCGTAACACCGACCCTGTGGAAAGCACCACAAAGGGATTCTACGGGAAAGCCGCACAGTGGAAATCGTTTGGAACGCGCCACAAAATGGGTTCCGATGGGAAAGCATCACAATAGAAATCCTTCGGAAAGCACCACAAGGATATTCTATTGGGACGCATCACAGGTAGGTTCGTGTACATTGCGCTGCGCCAGTTGCTGCCGTGCGTGTGTACTTCCGCATTCCTGCTGCGCTCGGTGGATGCCGACTCATCAGCCTGTGCTACTGCCTTTCACCATGCGATCGTGACTTTCGGTCGAAACGATGAACAAACAAACCTTCTAAAACACCGGGTGGGGGAATAGGCCAGCGCCCTTCCATAGAAACATGTATATATTTTTATACGTACGCGCACACACATACATATGTATATATATATATATATATACACCTGCACATGTACATGTACATGTACATATATATACATATATATATATATAAACATCCACTTACACATACAACTATACACATACACATACATTCATCTACATACACATTCACATACACATATGCACACACCTACACACACATGCACACATGTACATACACATTTACACATGCACAGACAGCCACATGTAATATACATATGTACATTCACATACACATACATGCACACATACATATGTACACAGTTATACCTACATTTATTCATACACCTTCATATACACAGCACATATACGTACACAGTTTCATCTACACATCTACATGTATATACACATATACACAACCACATACGCACACATTTGCACATACATGTTCGTATACGTCGGCGTATAAGTGTGGTACATATTAAAAGTAAGCAAATACCTATACATATGCACATACACTTACATTTACAGTTACTTCTACAGTTACACAAACATGTACATGTACATATACATACACAGAAACGTAAACACATACACGCACATGCCCGTATAACGATACATATACATTCACACATACACATACATATGCGTAACACGTTTACGCACTTTATGTACAGGTGTCTGGATCACACACATATGCATATATATATGTATAAATAGATGTGTATATATACATATATATGTGTGTGCGTAGCGAAACATGGGGAACTTGAGAGAGAGAGAGAGACAGGGAACGCGAGAGAGAGAGAGAGAGAGAACGAGAGGGAGAGGAAGAGCAATAGCGAGAGAGAGAGAGAGAGAGAGAGCGAGAAGGCAAGAGAGAGATAGAGAGAGAGAAAGAGAGGGAGAGTGAGAGACAGAGGGAGAGAGAGAGAGAGAGAGAGAGAGAGAGAGAAAAAAATAGAGAGAGAGAGTGAGAGAGAGAGTGAGAGAGAGAGAGAGAGAGAAAGAGAAGCGGGAGTGAATGTGGGAAGCGCAGCGGGGCGGGGAGAACTGGAGCAGCCAAGGCTGCGCGGATCGGCCTGCACTGGTGGATCACCACCAAGTTTAACAGGCCAGCGCCGGGGAAGTCACCGTAGCATTCTGCAGGGGAACAGGAGGCATGTTGCGGCCAGTGATGGGTTGCGGGCGTCAAAAGGGTGTCGCCGCCACCTGGGTGTGTCCTCTGTGTGACGACTATGGGATGGACAGGACCTTGTGTGCGGATCGCCGCCCCCCGGGTGGATGTGCCCAGCGTGGGCTATCTCATGGGCTGCGGAAGCCGGGAACCATATGTGGGTCCTTTGCCGATGACGTGCCTCCCCACACCTCCATCACATGATCCATATTGCTCCTCCTTCTCCAACTTTGCGGTTTCTGTGCTGTTTTCCATTGTTGGGGCTGAAATTGGATCGCAGCCTGTTGAGCCGTGAAGCTGACCTGCCGTAATCGTGGTGCGTATCGGGTCGCTCGTTGGCTTTCTGCCACCCAGCTGCGTTTTTTGTTGTTGTTTGTGCATCATTATTCTCTTAATTTTTGAGCCCGCAGAGCGGGAGTCACGGCGGTCCTCGTGGGGGAAGATTGCACGCATATTTGGCAACCAGTGGGTGTTAGGGATATTGCCTCGACGAGGGTCGGTACCAATCGTTGGAATGTTTCTTGGGGGCGTATTTGCGCCTGGGCTTGGAGGCCAGCTAAGAGCCTTTTGGGGTTCATGGGGCAGGACGTGCGAGACGGGTGTGCCGACTTGAGGCTCCAAGGAGCCGTCTCGGGGGCCAGCTGAGCGCCCAACATTCACGAAGTGCGTGAGGTGTGTGTGTGTGTGTGTGTGTGGGTGTGTTTGTGTGCGTCTGTGTGTGTGTGTGCCGAGTTGAGGCTTCCAGCAAAATGGAAGGGCAATTCGATAGTATTTAGTTCCACGTCCCCCAAGAGCCTCGAGGCTCAAATCAATAGTTTTTCTCCGTGTGCCAGGAGCCTGGGAGCGCCAGACCATTTGTATTTTCACGCGTCCCAGTAGAGTGTGAGGCAGGAAATGCATGATGGGGTGTCTAGAATTGAGCTCTTCGTGGCCCTCGACTGGTTTTTTGCAGGAAATGCGTGAAGGGTGTGCCCAAGTTTCAGTGCCGTGCCAATGAAGGCGTTGCTCACTCGTATTTTTCATGCGTCGCCTAATCATGTGTTGACAGGAAGTGCGTGAAGGGTACGCCGAAACGAGGCGTTCGCAGTCCTGAGGGCGCATCTCATTCGTGTTTTTACGAGTCCTGGAACTGCCACGCGCGTGAGCATGGCGCTGGGAGCATGTGTCACTCGTATTCTTTACATGCCCAGAGGAGAATGTGCGAAATCGGCCAGCGGAATGTGCGAAGTTGTTGCTAGCATGCATTTATGCATGCATTTATGCATGCATCTCACTCTCCTCCATCAGCGTCCATCTCATCATTTTCTCTCGAAGCTGCGCAACACAGCGAGAGCCTGCAGGGGGCCCGCCGAATCTATTCGTTTCCATCAATTCGCCTGCCCACCTAGTCTCACCGCCGTTGATTGGCCGAGTGCGTCGTCAGTGCGGAGTTGCTGGGGGCGCGGCCGTTTTTTGGAGGCGTTGCGTTCGGCGTGTTGGAGGTGGTGTTGAGACTATTGGGATTGCTTTCGGCCGCACCAGAGCATAAAAAAGGTTTGGGAGGTGCCGGGGGGGTGGAGCGGGGGGGATCTAGCTCCCACCCGCGTTTCTGCGATCTACTTTTTTGCGCTCCGCTTCCTTTATCCTTTCTCTCTCTCTCTCTCTTTTTCTCTCCTCCTCCTTCTCCTCTTCCTTCGTCTCCTCCTCCTTCTTCCCGCCCCCTCTCCTCCGCATCGCCATCAAGGGTCTGCTTTATCCTTTTCGTCCTTCTCCTCCTTTTCCTTCGTCTCCTCCTCGATCTCCTCTTTCTTCGTCTCCTCCTCCTTCGCCTCTTCCCTCGTCTCCTCCTTCGCCTCTTCCGTCGCCTTGCCATTCTAAAGGCGTGCCCGAGGAGTCCGAGGAGCAGGAGGAGGGTGAGTTTGAGAAGTCGCCCCCCATCCTCGTCATTCTCGTCTCTGCTCCTTATCCTCCTCATCCGCCAACATCATTCCTCCTCCCTGCGCTCCTTCTCTGAAGGATCTGCAACTGCATTCCGTATGTGAACACATTACACATCTAGTCCCTTTGTGGAGGGATTGCCCATCGATGCCCTATGTTTTTGGTGTACCACATAAGAACACGATGAGCATCCAAACAACAGCAGCAAGACACCATAGACCCAGGATTGAACTAAAACACATAATCAAGGAACGAATCACACCAACGATTAACACACAATTATTTCAACCCTTATTCACTCCACCGTTCCACTGCTCCACCGTCTCCTCTCCCTCCTCTCCCTCCTCCTCCTCCTCCTCCTCCTCCTCCTCCTCCTCACGTCTCACTCCTCCTCCTCCTCCTCCTCCTCAAGGGGGGGGGGGGCAGGGGGAGGGAGGAGGGAAGGCAAAGCGGAGGAGGGAAAGGGGGAGGGCGAGGAGGGGGGAGAATGAGGAGCAGGAGGAGCAACGAGGAGCGATGGGGTGAGGTGTGAGGAGTGGGAAGTTAGGAATGTAATGTAATGGAATGCCCATTCGGGGAGAGTGCACGGCACTACATACTGAGCTCGGGCTCAGATTACTGGCCTCGAGCTGAGGCCTCCTTGTTACGTATCCATTCCATAAGAGCAGTCAACCGCAGCTCATATGGAAGGGCGGCCCCTGTCGCCGAAGGAAAACTCACCACCGTAGAGTCAGGAACCACACGACTAAGGTGGCGGGGATCCTCCGACGGCCTCTTAGGGGCCAGTCGAGCAAGTGGAACAGTGCTGTCTAGGAACCCCTGGCACTTCCTATTCGGGGACTTACCTGGAAACAACGGTGGATCACCTCCTGACCCTTCTTAGTGCCGCAGACAGGGGCCAGCCAACTTTAATGCTCGGCCCTGGGACCACCCCCCACACTTCAAACAGACATAGGTATGCTTCTCAGGGGCCGCGCACACGACGTCAACCGAGGCAGGATTTCGAGCAGATCCCGCCGCGGCGATGAGGTGCCCCTGAGGGTCCTTGAGCAGCTTGCCTATGAGTGGTGGCACGTCAGTACATCCTATCATATCAAGCTGAAAGCGCACGTTACCACCGAGCGATCAACATCTGGTGCAATGCCACCCCGCGGGCCCGTCGATCCACGAGTGCCACCCCGTCCTGAGCCTCGAGGTTCCGCGCCTCGGGGCGCGGGGCGGGCGGGACCAGCTGAGATCATTCTTATACAGCGGCAACACACCAGAAGCGATCTTGACAAAGTTATTCGCCCTTTCGAGGGCGAGGTTGACCGAAGACAAACATGCAGGGTCAGCACCTTCGTGCTGCATCAAAGCCTTCTTAGCATGATGGTCCACAACCGAATTCGCAACTGCAAGCTCTCTTTCATCCGACGGTGCCTCATCGATGACTTCCTGGGTCCTGTGGGCTCTGACATGCCTGACCTCCTGGAGCCATTCCGTGCCTTCGAGGCTCTGCACAAAAAGACGAATTCTTGCAAACTCTGAAGAGGCTGCCAACTGCTGACTGACACTGCGCTGTGTAATTCTGATAGCTGCCATGCAATCAGCTCCGAGCATCGACGGTCTGTTTGCCACCTGGCCGCAAAGAGCTATCGCCACATGCTCAGACATCGCATGGGTCTGAGGAACAGGGCCGTGGACGACTCCACGCATCACAGCCACAGGCTCTGGTGCACCACCCCTGTCGGGCAGCACTCCTATAGCCCAGGCCGCCCTCTGTAGTGAACGGATCGGGGTCTTAGAACTGGAGCCGTCCGATGCCAATCGGAGCACATGATCATTGGAAATATTCGCACTGTCTTCAGGGCTCATGTCAAGTGGATTGCCCAAGACATCAAATAGCTCAACCTCCGACGACATACTTGGCTTGGGCAACTCACTATCAGGGTACACAACGATTCCACGCATGAGAATCTCTAGCTCAGGATCTTCGAGTGCCGCCTGGATGTGCTCAGGCGTGGCGCCCTTCTCGCTATCTGGACGTCTCTACGTGTGCATGTGTAAAGCCTGTGGTGGAGTGTGTCGACTTGCCCGCACTCACACAAACCGTCCGTCGCGTACCCCGGACGCCGACCCCGATCATTGGTCCACACCGCATTGCATCCTACGCATTTCACTAAAAAGTTGGCGTGCCGACCTAATCCCTTGGCTCTTGGCCCCAACCGATCCCGCACGAGATCCAGGGTGGCCCTGTGCCCAGGGGGGTAGCCTAGCTTCGCCGCTAACGACATCTCATGTTGGCGTTGGATGCTGATATCAATCATGTCAGCCAGCAGAGACGGGGGGGTCTGATCGATCCTCACGGTTAAACCGTTGTGATCATTCCATTCAATTGTGCCTAACACGTCCCAGCCAGCCCGCTGGAGCACTAGTACCGCTCTGCGAATTGGGCCGAGTCCCAGAGCCTAAGAAGCTCGACCTTACTGACTAGTGCTCTCTCGGGCTGGGTGGAGGCTACCCAAAGCATTCGGCACCAGTGGGTAGCAGGGGCAACCGCCAGAGAAGAACGAGTTTAGCTGTGAGTGAGACACCGCCGTAGCATGGGGCGTCCGCACAACAGATCATTCGCTGGTGGGAAACCCACTCGGCCTGGCTCAGGCCTAACACTTCAGCACCGAAGCTGCTCGCGGGTGCAACCCCAGCACGGCAAATCCTGGAAAAGGGGGCTTCTCTCCTGCCCTTGAACCGTTTCCGAGAAAACTTGACTTTGCGGATCCTCATCTTCATTCTTGTGAAACGCTTGGCTTGCTTCACTCTGGCTCCTACAGCGCTGCGCCTGGCTCCAGCTGCCTTATTGACACCGAGGTAGGGGACGCCGTTCTTCAGGATGGAGTGCGGCCATCTTAGCATGTCGAGCGCAGCAGTGCCAAGTTCCTCGGACGACGCCAGCAAACCGATCTTCTCGAATTTGAGCATAGCTGTCAACTTCTCGGAGGTGCGTTGACATTCCACCATAGCATTGACTGCAACCTTGATCGCCATCTCCGGATCTTCCGAGCCATAACTAATCGCAGTATCGTCGATGTAGTTCACGAAATCAACCGCTGGGCACCTGGAGATGTACTCGTCGAACTCGACACATGCATGAACTTTGATTGCCAAGTCATTGTATGCATCTCCAGCGGGTAGCCCACATACTGCGAACAAAGGCAGGGTGGAATGATGCTTACCCGATCTGATGACACGTGGCACTCGCCACGTGTTGAAGACTAACTTGAGCCAGCACACAGGCACGAGTGGGAAGTTAGGAGTGCGGCGGAGGAGGCAGAGAAGGAGGAAGGAGGATGAGGATCAGCAGGCAGGAGGAGGAGGAGGAGGAGGAGGAGGAGGAGTCCCTTGGTCGAACCCTTGGCCGCAGGGTGCGACCGCAGGAGTTGGACTCCTCTGGCACTTCCTTAGAATGGGAACGCGACGGACGAGGACACGGGGGAGACGAGGGAAGATGATGATGATGATGATGATGATGATGATGATGATGATGATGATGATGATGATGATGATGATGATGATGATGGTGGTGGTGGTGATGATGATGACGATGACGATGACGATGATGATACTGCTGATGATGATGCTGATTGTGATGATGATGACGGTGACGACGATGACGATGATCATGCTGCTGATGCTGATGCTGATGATGATGACGATGATGACGATGATGATGCTGATGCCACTGCTGCTGCTGCTGCTGATGATGATGATGAGGAGGAGGAGGAGGATGAGGGGGGGAGAAGAAAGAGGAGGAGACGAGGTAAGAGGACGACGAGGAGGGGACGACGGAACCGGAGGATAGGGACGAGACGGATAAAGCAGACATTTGATGGCGATGTGGAGGAGTGGGGACGGGAGGAGGAGACAAAGGAAGAGGATGAGGAGGAGGCCGAGGAGGATGAGGAGGAGGAGGAGGAGCATCAGGAGACGAGAGAAGAGAGAACGAGACATCAAAGAGAGAGAGAGAGAGAGAGAGAGAAAGAGAAAGAGAGAAAAAGAGAGATAAATAGTGATGGAGAGAGAGAGAGAGAGAGCGATATCGAGAAAGAGAGGGGGATATCTATACTACATAGAGAAAGGGGGACCGAGCGACCTATATATATAGAGAGAGAGAGAGAGAGAGAGAGAGAGAGACGAAGAGAGAGAGAGAGAGAGAGGGAGAGGGGGAGAGAAAGAAACACCTGACAGCAGTGCCACAGTAGAAACGCAGTAGCGCGTGCGGGAGTGTTACTTCCCCGGCCCATCTTGGGTTTGGGGGGTCTCTCTGGGGGGGCTCTCTGGAGTCTCGTAGAGGCTATTTTGGGCCTCTTGGGGGTCTTTTTGGGACTCTTGGGATTTTCTTGGGGGCTTCTGGGGGCCTCTTGGATGCCCCTTGCGGGCTTGCTGGTAGTTTCAGGGGCCATCTTCGGGGGAAAGGGTTCAACATGACAGTTCTAGTTTCCCTCTTGGGGTGCTCTTGAAGGCCTTTGGAGCTTCCTTCGGGGGCCTCTTGGGTCGTATTGGGGCACTCATGGGCCGTGTTGGGGCCCTCTGGGAGCCTCTTGAGCATTTTTTGGGGCGATACGAGGGGGCCTCCTGGGCCGTCCTGGGGGGTCCGACGCACGGAAATACCGATAACGTGAATATTTGTTCTAAGACCTTAGACATATCAGTGAAATTTGCTCCTCGGGGTCTTCTGGGGGTTCTCTTGGATCTCTCTTGAGGCATTTCGTATGCGTCCTGGGCCATCCAGAGATTATCTTGGGCGTCTCTAAGCGCTCTTGGGCCGTCTCGGACCATCCTGGCCTCGCGTGGAGTCCTTTGGAGCGCTCCACGGGCGCACTGGGGTCCTGGAAGGCCGCACCCACGAGCAACAGCATATCTGACCCGATCCTTTTCGCGCTTGTCATGGCGTTTCATGCTTCGTGTGTGGCTTATACTGGCTGGCAGACGTTAGTATAGACAAGTTACATAAGCAACCACAAACAACCAACAACACATTAATCCAGATATCCTTCGAAAGGAAGCCTCGACGGGGACCCCCAGGGGCGGCCCCACGCGAGGGAGCTAGACATATGCCAAACCTGCTACCAGAGATCTTAGCACGCCTCTGGCCCGTTGGGCCAGCGAGTTCTCCTCATCCTCTTTCTCGTTCTCGCTCCCGAGACTGCGCATGCCGCACACGCCCCGCAGGGTGGGCTTCTGGCTCATGACTGGCACCACCTACGGAGGGAAGGGGGGGGGAAGAGTGGAGGGCGGAAGAGGGCCAGGCAGTGCCAACAAGGGGTCGCCAATGGGGGGGCCGCCAGTGCCTCCTGGACATCGAGGTTCCAGGCTCGAGGCTCGAGGCTCGAGGCGCTTCCTGGGCGGCCAGTGTCGTTTTGGAGGGCTCGAGGAGTATTCCTGGAGCCCCGTCTCCTCGAGGAAGCGGCGACCCCACCCCAGTGGTGATCCCCCGCGGCACTGCCCCAGAAAGGCTGGGGCGAAGAGGGGCTGGGGCGGGCCCGGCAAGTTCGGATGGGCAGGGGGGAAGGCAGACGGACGCGCGGCAATCTTTGGTCGGGCAAGGCGTGTTGCGGTTGGTTTGCCCAGCAGCGTGGGTGGGGCGGGGACGTGCATGGCAGACGGATGGCTTTGAGAGAGATAGGCCGGACGCGCTGTTGTTTTTCAGAGGTTCTCGTGCCCCCTCGCAGTCACAGATGGGGTCGGTGGATTCAGCCACGTACCTGCCACTTGCAGGAGCAATCGTGCGATTCTAGCATTTCCCGCGTGCGCTCATGACGGAGCATGGTTTCGGATGGGCAGCGGCAGTGACACAATTGGGGTTGGCTTTGCCTCTTGCGTCCCTCTCGCCGCTTCCAGCGTCTCCTCGAGTAGGGGGCATGGCGAGCAGCGCGCCCTATCCTTCTTCACCTCGTGGTCGGTCGTGGCGGCCGGCTTGCCGCTGGCCTCAGCAGTGAGACCGGGGAGGAAGAGAAAGAGAGAAACGGAGGGAGAGAGATTTGGCAGCTCGTTTTGCACATCCAGATTTTTGCACTGAGAGCTTTCGATCACTGCGCTGTCGAATATCTCAGTCTCATCCGGAGAAGGAGAGAGAGGGACAGAGAGGGAGGGAGACAGAAAAAGAGAGAGAGAGAGAGAGAGATAATAACAATAATAATATAGGGGGAGCGAGAGGGAAAAGGGAGATAGTGATAGCATACACACATATACATACACATGTATATACATCTAGGTATGTATGTATTTATGTATGTAGGTATGTATGCATGTATGTAGATATGTATGTATGTCTGTCTGTCTGTCTGTCTGTCTGTATGTATGTATGTATGTATATGTATACGTATATATACATATTGAGAGAAAGTGTTATATATAGAGAGGGATACACACACGCAACACGATATATATATACATGAGAGAGAGAGCGGTAGACACATACATACATATATATATATATAGATACGGAGAGGGTGATGCACACACGCATCTATATATACACATACAGAGATCAATATATATATATATAGAGAGAGAGAGAGAGAGAGAGAGAGAGAGAGAGGAAGAGAGAGAGAGGGAGCGAGAGAGAGAGAGAGAGAGCGATAACTATATCTACATGTATATATAGAACAGGAGAGAGAGTAAGACAATCCAGAGAGAGAGAGAGAGTTAGAGAGAGTGTGAGAGAGAGAGAGAGAGAGAGAAATAAAGAAATAAAGAAATCAAGAAATCAAGAAAGAGCGAGAGAGAGAGAGATAATGAGAGAAAGAGGAATAGAGATATATTCAGAGAGAAACGCATACATATACCTACACGACCACCCTTCGGGTGATAAGAAGGTTGGGGGGGAAAGAACCAGCTGATGGTCACTGCGATGGTCAAGATGACGACGATTCTGGGGATGCGCCCTCGACGGGACACCATCAGGACACCACCAGGACACCATCAGGATACCACTCGGGGCACCTATCGGGACACCACCAGGACACCGTCGAGATACTTTCAAAACACCACCAGGACACCATCAGGACACCACTCGGAACACCAATCCAGACACCGACGAGACACCATTCGGGACACCAATCCGGACACCGACGAGACACCAATCAGGACATCGACGGGACAGCGACGGGACACCGACGGGACACCGACGGGACAGCGACGGGTCACCGACGGGACACCGACGGGACACCGACGGGACACCACTCGGAACACCAATCCGGACACCGACGGGACACCACTCGGGACACCAATCCGGACACCGACGGGACACCAATCAGGACACCGACGGGACAGCGACGGGACACCGACGGGACACCGACGGGACACCGACGGGACAGCGTGGGGACAGCGACGGGACACCACCGGGACACCGACGGGGCACCGACGGGACACCACGGCGGGACAACCTGGCCACCGCCCGCCCACCGGGGGAGGTTCGGACAATTGTCTTGCCCCGCCCCAGCAACAGCGCAACCATTCTTTTCGCCCGCCCACGAAGCTTCACCTCATGTGTATATACCTATACGACCGCCCTGCGGGCGATAAGGAGGTTCGGGGTGGATTGAGATCAAATGCCCACCCTGACTGACCTCCAGCCTGTCACCTTGATCTCATCTCTCTCTTTCTCTCTGTCTCTCTCTCTCTCTCTGTGTCTCTCTCTCTCGTCCTCTTTTTCTCTCTCTCTCTCTCTCTCTTTCTGAGAGTCTCCCTCCACCACAATGATGGGTTGGATCAGATAAGATGGATTGGATTGGACAAGATGGATTGGATAAGATAATCTGGATTGGATAAGAAAGCCCGCCTCAGTCGCCGGAAAAATGAATTATGAAATTTACGACATGCGTTAGCGCCGGGACACCCGGGACACCTGGGACACCCGGGACACCGCCCGGCCCAATTGGGACACCTCTTGGCCACGGGCGGACGGGAAACGGACTTTCGCTCCTACTGACACCCGGGACACCCGGGACACCGCCCGGCCCAACTGGGACACCTCCCAGCCACCGGCGGCCGGGAACGGACTTTCGCTCCTACTTCGGCCTAGCTCCAGGAGGATCACGCGCAGCTTCGCCTCGCCCGCACGCACGACACGAACACGAAACCGAAGCTGATTTCCCGGTGTGGGTCTCCGCTTCACTGCGATCTCACCCCCCAATTTCCGATAGTCAGAGAGGGAGAGGGAGAGAAAGAGAGAGAGAGAGAGAGAGAACAAAAACAATAACAAAGAGGCGGATGCAGAGGCGAGTGTGGTAACGGAGGCAGTACGGGGACAGAGGCGGAGACAGCATCAGGCATGGCAGTGCGCACTCTTACCAGGTGGCTCGCTAATGCCCATGGTGCGCGAAGCCCACTGGCTATAGCAAGTAGTAGCGACTGACTTTCAGCAGATATCTATGTGGCTGAGACGTCGGGAAGCAGGGGGTGGCTGGAGATGCTATGGGAGTCATGGGAACAGCAGAATGGAACGGATTCGAACGGTACACTCGCGTGGTCCGGAAGCGAACTCCA
Organism: Prorocentrum cordatum; assembly: GCA_963575745.1. Classification (NCBI taxonomy): domain Eukaryota; class Dinophyceae; order Prorocentrales; family Prorocentraceae; genus Prorocentrum; species Prorocentrum cordatum. The sequence continues at coordinate 668,756 of CAUYUJ010014671.1, forward strand.
TCCCTGGAGTTGGGTTTCAAGAGTTCTTGGGGAACTAGGGTGTGCAGCGAGCCTTGACGAGCCTGGCTCAGCTACTGAAGTTGTTTTGTCTGGAGGGCTGGGCGGTAAGTCATCAGACTCGGAGATCCTGGCTTAAGTTCGGAGCGCAGTGGCCGTTAAGATCAGCTGGAGGAGAAGAGCAATGAGGAGGCTAGCATTATGGAGGACCCGCCCATGTGTCTTGAAACATTTGCGCGTTTCTCAATCCAAACGTAGCGCGGTTCAGGTGCGATAGGTGTTGCGATTCAAAGGGTCTGATATGAGCGCATACACCACATGTGGACACCACGTGCTACGCTGTGAAGAGCACACAAGGGAAAGTACATACAACACACTCGCGCGCACACACACGGTCGAGTGTCAGTGCGTGGTGATTTTCAGGTGAGTCATGTGTAGCAGTTGTTGCCACGCTCGCCCGCGCGTGTGCCGCCTGCTTTGCTAACCCGGCTTCCGCACCCGTCGGTGCGCCCCCTCTCTGCGGCTCCGCGCCGTCTCTTCCTGTTCCGATGCTGTTCCGCCCCGCTCCCGCGGGCTACCGGGATGCTATGCCCGCCGCCTCCGGCTCCTCCTTCTCTGCCCAGTTGCCCCTGGCTGCCCTGGGCGGCCACTGGCCCCTCTGCTGAGCGGTCCGGTCGCGTCGCCGCTTCCGGGTGCCCCTCGTCTCTTGCACGTCGCTGGTCCGTTTCGCAGCCCGCGGGCGCCTGGGACGCTCTTCTGCCTCCTGCCCTACCCCGCCCCCGGCCACCTGGCCTTAGGCGGTCACACTACAGTGCCCCTTTCACTGTCTGCTTTTGCTGCTCCCGCCCCCGCACGGCTCAGTGCTGCGCGTTCTCCTCGGGGCGCCGCGGTACGATGCTCGCGGTGTCTCCTGAGCTCCCCTGGCCCCTGGCTGGTTGCCACTCCACGCCAACCTTGCCCCCGTGTTTCGCCACAGCCCACCGCGCTCTGGCCCGGCGCGCCTGGCCGCTGCCGCCCGCAGGCTGCTCATCTTCGAATTCTTCGGCGTCTGAGCTTCCCTCCTTCCTCTCGTCGGCCTCCCCCCCTTTTTCCTTGCAAGCGGGCCAATTCGCTAGTTAGTGCCCCTACCTAGCTGTTACGCTGGTGCGGATTTCGACGCCTCGCCGAAAAAAGTGTAACAGTTGCTGAATGTGATCTCGCTCATGTGTCTGCGGAACTCCTCGTGGTTTTCCCAAGGTGATGTCTTCAACAGCTGTTGGCATTACTAGCACAAGTGTGCTGAACAACGCCTGGCACAGCGGGATACAAACCGAGCGAAGAGTTGGTGTGCACTTCTGCACAGTAACTTTTGAGAGCAAGGCAGGTTCAATTCTTGCTGTCACGGCTTGAAGTTGTTTGGAGCTTTTGTTCAGAATTCCGCTTTGCAGAGCTTTGACGAGTCGGTGGGTCGTGTTCGCCATAGTAGGCTCGCGCGCGCAACCCGGAAGTGAGTGCAGCGACAAGCAGGCGGAAGTGGTGGGGCACATGATGAGAGCGAGGAGGAGGAGGAGGAGGAGGAGGGGGAGGAGGAGGATGAGGCTGGAAACTTGAGTTTGCCCACCGCATCAAAAGAGGGTGGGGGCGGGGGCGCGAGGCTTCAATCAGTGGACTGGGCGGCGCTTCAACATGACGTGGGACGAGGCGCCCCTCCCTCCTTCCTCGTCGACGGTTGCCGGTGTCTTCGCGAGAACGAGTCGGGCGTGCCCATCTATTTTTGTTATTGGAAGTTGGGCTTCGCTCAAGGCCCCCTCGAGGATGAATGCAGCTCCCCCACCCCCGCAAGGGTCGCATCGAAGTGCCCTGGAGCATGCAGTTTCAAGGTTCACTTGCTGACCACTGTGCAAGTCAACCAACAAAGTGGACGTTCCAGGGCACTCCGAAAAAGGCTAACCTTAGTGGCGGCCTTATAGATGAGTTTCCTTGTGTGGCGGGTTAGGGTTTTCTTCGCGGCGGCCTTACAATAGGATTTTGATGTGCTGCTGCTTTGCAGAAGGACGATATCTGATGATGGCCTTACAGAAGGAAAGGATTTCCCTGACAAAAGACATCCTCGTTGTAAGGGGTACAGCGGGAAACAAAGAAGACACAGAGCACATTGCATATCACAAACAATTGAGAGTGTATGTTCTTTTAATAGATTGGTGCCGGAGGCTGAAGTAACTATTCAAACACAGCGTTCCCAGCAATCGGAGCTTCCAAACTGGGTAAATGCAGCGTTTTCAGCAATCGGAGCTTGCAATCGCTGTGTTTTGCATTGCGTTTGGTCGCGGACGTAGAACAACATGTAACCCATATCCCGCTCGCCCGCCCGACTATGCTTCTTTCGCGCGTCGTCGTCGTCGTCGCCATCGTCGTCGTCGTCGTCGTCGTTGCCGTCGTCGTCGTCGTCGTCGCCGCCGTCGTCGTCGTCGTCGTCGTCGTCGTCGTCGTCGTCGTCGTCGTCGTCGTCGTCGTCGTCGTCGTCGTCGTCGTTAGTTGTGGGGACACCTGGAGGGCGTGATGAGCGTTTGGTGGTGATGTTTTAGCGATTCGGTGCCTTCTTGGGGCTGTCCTGGAAGTCTCTTGTGGCGTATTTTGGGGCCTCTTGGGCAGTGTGGCGCCCTGGAGGGTGCCTCTGAAATCGTCTTGTGGCGAGCTTTGGTCCTTCTTGGGGCGAGCTTTGGTCCTTCTGGGCTATTGTGGAGCGTCAGCAGGCCGGAAAGGCGGAATCCACCAGAAACAACCAAACACCAACGGGAAACCAAGGCCTTCAGGCCATTTTGGGGGGGCGTCGTGGAAACCTCTTGGAGCGTCTGGGGGGCGTTCTGGGCCGTCGGGAAGAGCGTCTTGGGAGCGTGGTGGGCCACCTGGAGGCGACCACCGACGTTCGGGGGTGATTGTCCGGCGACTCGGGGGCGAGTCGGGGCTCTCTGGGCGGGTATGGCTTTGAGGCTCCCTCGATGCCTCGATGCACCCCCTCCCCCCCCCTTCCACCCAGGGCGCCCACCTCTGGGGCGGGCGTGCCCTTTTGAGGAACCGAGTGGGCGCTTTCGGCCCCGAGATGGGTGAAGACGACCGTGGACCGCCTCAAGCCAGCGCCAAGCGTCCCCCAAGACCGCCAAGGCCTGCCCCAAACGGCACTACAGCGCTCTAAGATGGCCCTCGATGCCCCCGGGCACTCCAAGAAGCCCCATGAGCAGCCCCAACAGGTCCTGGATAAGCGAATCACATTGATGTTCCAAAGGTTCTGAAGGATTTTAGCGTCCTCGGAGGTTCGAGCTTCTGGCAGCCCAAGACGTCTCCAGTGGCTCCCCAGACCGCCCCAAGATGTCCTAACATGGCCTCCGTAGCAATTTTGGCTCAAGCAATGTGGCGCGGCGTTGGCAGCGAGACTCTCGGAGTACCCGCTGCCCCTTCCGTCGGCGACCACACGGACGATTGCCTCTTGAGTTGACCCGTGTCCACGTGCGCGGCAGCAGCAGCAGCAGCAGCAGCAGCAGCAGCAGCAGCAGCAGCAGTTTCTGGTCAAGCGGAGCGGGCATGGGCAAGCCGATCGCAGCTCCACCAATTGCGCCCCATGTCTTGCTTGGGGGCCGCCATCGCTTGGGCCAGAAATTGGGCAGTGGCTCGTTCGGGGGCGCCTTCGTGGGCGTCCAAGCGAGCACCAGCGAGGACTTTGCTGTGAAGCTTGAGAGCTTGAAAGCCAAGCGCCCACTGTTGATGTACGAAGCTCGGCTGCTCGGGCATCTACAAGGGATGCCCGGCGTCCCTAATGTACGCTATTTCGGCGCGGACGGTGACTACACTGTCATGCTGATGGACCTCCTCGGGCCGTCTCTAGAAGACCTGTTCAACATGTGCGGGCGCAAGTTCAGCCTGAATACTGCTCATGATTGCTGTTCAGATGCTCTATAGAGTCGAACAACTCCACGCAAGGGGCTTCATCAAGGCCAACAACTTCCTTATCGGTAAAACGTCAAGCCCAGCCCAACGTCAAGCCCAGCCCAGCCCAGCTTCATCCATAGAGGAGTCGTCCAGCTGCTCGACGAAGGGCTCCAGCGATGTATACCTGATCGACTTCGGCCTCGCTAAAACGTATTGTGACCCGAAGACGCAGGGGCAGTTACCCTATGGCGAGGGTAACGGCTTTGTGGGTACATCCCGCTACTCTTCCATCAACGCACAGATGGGTATTGAGCAGAGCCGCCGTGACGACCTCCTGGCCATAGGCTGCACACTCATGTACTTCATACGTGGGCATCCTCCATGGCAGGGTATCCAAGCTGACACGGCAAAGGAAACGACAGGATGGTCTTGGAATGCAAGAGGTCTACGCCCATTGAGACGCTTTGCCTCGGCTATCCGGCGACCTTTGCCGCGTACATTAGCTACTGCCAGACGCTCGGGTTCCACGACAGGCCAAACTACGCGTACTTGCGGCGGCTCTTCAGGGACCTCTTCGTGCGCGAGGGCTTAATTAGGGACGGCATGATCGACTGGACGCATTCCAGCCAGAAGGTCACCTAGCCCATGCCTCAGGCGAGCGCGCACGAAGGTGCGAACAGCGACACCGAGACAGTCGCCCAGTGGGTCAGGCCCAGGCAGTCTGTCGAGGCGCCGAAAGGGCGCGCCGCTCTGTGGCGGCGACAACTCCCGCGCCCCGCCCAGGGCAGATCCCCGCGAGCTGTAATTCACGCAGAGTGGGCGTTGAGTGTTTCACCGCTGGGGCACGCCAGCTAACAGACGCATGCAGGTGATCAGGTGCGCAACATTTCTAATGTCGTTCGGGATGGAATACAACGCAACATGTTCCTTCCTGCCTGCCCCACAGTGCGGCAGCACAACTGCGACATTAAATTGCGACCAACGCGGGTGCTGGAGAGAGTGCGGGACGGGATGTGACATCATGCCTACAGGTAGCCCCCGTCCCATCCAGCGCCCTTGAGTTTCACATCAGGTGGAGCGCAGACAAATTTCATTTATATCCCCCCTGCGCAGGACACCTTTGTGTCCCTCCGTTGGACCGTGACCTCCCACCTCTCCTCTCTTCTCCGCGCGGTACCCTCGACCATTTCCTGTTACTTTTCGATTGGTTCGCGAGCGCGACAAGAAGCGTGTCTAGTCGAACCAGTGTTCATCTCATGTTGACGATTGTCTTGTTTTCGCGACGTTGGACTCGGAGGAGATTGGGGTCGATTGCATGTTCTGTTAGACGTCGCGCTTCGCGAAGTCCACCCAGAGGCGGGACGTGCCCTCCGCGAGGTCCGATCCGCTGGCTTTTGCCTACGCCTCGGAAGCGGTTTTTTGCAGCGCCTCCTCCAGTGCTTCCGCCCCTCCCTCGCTCCAGCACGGCTGCCCGCGCTCGTCTGGCCTCTCTCGGAGGCAAGACGGCCGGCGACAGACGGAGGCACCATGCACGCGGAAGGGCCACACGTCCCGAGGCCTCCGCTGCCTCATCAAGCCGCCCAGGCGCATGGAGGGGGGGGGAGGGAAATGGTGGAGGGAGGGCTGGAACTGGAACGGAGTGGCTCGCCCTCCGAGTAGTTTCCGCGAAGGGATTATAACATGCGAGTGGTTCCAAATGTATAATGTACGGCAGCTGTGCCCTGCGTTTTTTTGGAGGCACGGCGCTCTGCACCGCTTCCGCCGTGGAGCACATATTAAGGCAATAGTCCTCGAGGCAATACATACATACATACATGCATGCATGCATGCATGCATACATACATACATACATACATACCCACATACATATATATATATATATGTATTAACAGGACTACGTACGGCCCAAGACGGCCCAAGAGGCCCCAAAGACGACCGAAGAGGGCCCCAAGAGACCCCAAGAGGGGGCCAAGAGGGTACCAAGAGGGGGCCACCAAGAGGGGCATCGGGGAACATTCTGGCAGGTAAGAATTCCCCAAATGCCCCCAAGACCCTCCCAGAGGCTCCCGAGAGGCCATTTCAAGGATCCCCAAGAAGCCCCAAGAGATCTCCAAGGTGCCCCGACCAGCCTCTTGGAAGGCTTCGAACGGTATTCGGAGAGGCCCCAAGAGGCCTTCAGAGGCCCCCAAGAAGCCCCTCACAAGGATTCGAAAGGCTTCCAGAGGCACCTGGGAAGCTTCCAATAACCTCCAAGTGGGCCGCATAAGACCCCATGAGACTTCAAAAAGTGGTTCGTCCGAGCCAAGGGCGCCAAACAGGCCTAACATAGCTCCCAAATATCGACAAGACGCGCCAAGAAGGCCCAAGAGTTCCCAAGAACCTCCTCAGAGACCCTCAATGCGCCCCCTAGGGAGCCCCAAGACAGCCTTCAGACGTTCCGGACAGAGCGCCAAGGAGCCCCTTTACTCCAAGCTGGCCCATGCCATCTTCAACATCCGTCGGCGCCGGCTCTGGACAGTTCGAAGGTTCCAACTAATTCCCCCCCCCACACACCTCAGTGTAGCACCCAATGGTCAGTGGGCACCCGTGATTGCATGGGGAGTTTTCGGGATTTCTTTTTAGTTTGTCCCGGATGGAGGCCAGGGCATGCAAATCCTGACACTGGGGCCTTCGGTGTAGCTCCCTAGAGGACACGACACGTGTGAGGAATGTGTCGCAATCGGGCAGTGAGGGTACGCCGAAAAGGACATGCGGACGGCAGAGTGAGGGGACATTTTTGGATTGCGCGCGCGTTGAACCTGGCGGCTGTCGCGTGAGAGTGGCGCTGCGGCTAGCAGAGACAGTTAGCACAGACAGCTCATGTGTCTATACTAAAAGTCGAGACTCGAAAACTCTGCACGGGCACCGAAGGTCAAGTACAGCACAGTAAGAGGGTTCGGGCGTGAATGCCGAATTGCCAGTCCCAGCATCCCCCCTCACCGCCACCCATCGACCTCCACTAATGATTAGGCGTCAGCGTGTAGCTGACCTTCAACAGTGGTCAGTAGGACAGGCAGGCCTACGGTGGCGGCGGTCCTGCAAGGTGTTCCCGACATTCCCCTCTCAGCCAGGGCTCGGGTCTCTCGCAATACAGAGTTAGGTAGGAGAGGCAAATCATGCAGAGCTGCACTGCACACTGGACCCGACACCTGGCTGTCCGCTTGGGGGTTCGGTCAGCACACGCAACGGCTTGTGGATAGCGACGGCCCTCGCTCACCGGCCCCCTGCCACTGCCCCCACGGGCCAAGGCATGGAACGTGCCAGTGTGTCGGTAGCTGATGGCAGGGGCGCGCACCTCTGTCGAAGGTGCTGCCGACTAGAGAGATGGCGGGTGGCGTCGCACGCAGGCGGCGGGCGGAAAGAGCAAGATAGGCAGGCGTCCTCTCTCCTAGATCCCACCACCATTGCCCAAACCATACAGTCCCGCTCCCCCCGAATACTCGCTATCTCAACGACTGCGGGTTGCTCTCAAAGTGAGCAACTGTAAACGTTGACCTTGCCTCGGCGAGAGCCGCTGTGGGGAGGGGGCTTCGCGAGTTCCTTTCGGAGCGCCCACTATGGCCCCCTCCCCTCACGGTTCGACCCTCGGCTCGGGCGACAATGGCTGACCTAGAGCTGGCGACAGCTGCGCATTACGCGACCGCTGTCAGTCACAACTGATTCACTCTGTCCACCCAGCTTAAAACTTTCGCATGGGGGACGGGCCCCGCAGGGCGTCTGCGACGGAGCGGCGGCGGGGCATGGGCGTCCGCACGAGCTGCTACACTGTAGCGCCTCTCCGCTCCTCGATCCTCCAAACACCCGCCCAACTCCACCCACCTCCAGGTTCTGACCACATGTTGAAGTCAGCTGGGCTGTCGCGGCAGATGGGAGAGACAAGGGGGGGAGGAAAAATGCTCCTGAATAATGGTCAGGACTGACAAGCTGCCTGACCGAACTCGCTGCAAGACGTGGCTAGCTGTTAACCTCCTCCGATACCTCCGTAAACCACCTCCGAACACCTCCTATGATCTAGTCTTGCACCTGATCGAACAGCCCGCCTCCAAAGTTGGGCTGGTGCGTTCAAGGTGCAACTCTCTGATCATGTCTGAGCTTCCTTCGCATCTTTGCCTGCGCACAGTTAGCTGCGATCCGTGCTCGGAAGCTCGACTGGTTGAGGCGGAGGGGGAGGGGAAAGCGCTGGAGGGAGTATCCCGTGGCGGCTTATACTCTTGTTATTCGTCGGCCTCTTGTGGCCCAGGTGCCCGAGGAACGGAATCCTGAAACAAACACCATTCCTGGCTCAGGTTCGAAAGAGGACGAACCTGGCATGGACTCGGGCGGTGACACATGCCCCGCTCTGGGTCTGCACAAGCCCGACCAGATCGGGTTGCGACAAAACGGGCGTCAAAGACTCTTCGGTCCCGAGTATGGGTCCCATTCTACAAAGACAGACCTTAAAGACCCACGACGATCCTCCTCCAAGACTCTGAACTCCTCCCGCTCCAGCAGCACGTTCCGACGGTCGAAAACACGGCAAGCAGCTCAAACATGGCTCCTAGCAGACTCTGTCGACACGGAGTTGCTCCATCCGAAGAGGCAAGACTTCCAAGAGTCCCCCAAAATAGTCGTGATTCGTAAACTAACCTGCGTCCAAGAGAGACCAGCGAAAGATGATCCACTAGATGCGGTAGGGCATTCAACTTCAGCATGCACGTCATACACACTACGTCGTGTCCAGCGTACACTCTCGCCAGTATGGACAGAGTCGGTTCATGCGCGCCACTTGCGTGCGCCTTGCCCGATGTCGCGCTGATCCTGCCCCGCACCGTGGGCGCTCCATGGCGGGCATGTCTTCATTCGGCGGCGGCGGCGCAAGGATGCCTCTGTCATCTGTGTACACACGAGCGGGCACCCCTGCCGCATGCAATTCTGCACAACTTGCGTGCTAGCGTGATCCTGGACTAGTACTGCGTATGCGCATGCACTCCTATACGTATGATACGTTTCCAGGTAGGCTGGCTGCGTCGCATGAGGCATTCCCAGAGTCGATTCTATGCGGCATTTCACATGCACCAACATTCGGGTATACCCCAAGACCGTCGTCGATGCTGACCACGGTTGAACATCATCTGCCGTTGTCGGCACGAGCTCCATATATGCAAGACGTGCTATGGTATCTGCAAGCTTGTACAGTGTAAGGGCGAATTGTCCCAACTGACGGGATAACACGAAACCTTGTTTGGCTTGCAATAGCCATAGCACCAACCAAAAGCGGCTTGAAATCCAGCTGCGCCCGATAGCTTTTCACTTAGTAGGAGAGAGACGGAACATCGAGATATGAGCCGAGGATGGCGGGCTGACAACGGTGCCTGACCAGCTCGCAGACAACGGTGCACGACGGCTGACAGCGCAGACTCCATCTGATGCTGCAGTGCGGCCGTCTTGGCAGGCCTGTCTCCTGTCTCGGGCATACCGAGAGATGGCATGGGCGTCTCATGCATCTCACCCCACGTGGCCTGCCCGACAGGCCGCATCACCCCAGCGTCGACGCATCGGAGTTGCCGTCGCTGCCGACGACCACGAACTCGCCGTCCGCGCCACGGCGCGGGCTGTGGCTGCGGCTGTGCCGCTGTCGGCGTGCCGCAGCGTCGGCCGCCTCCGTCTCCCCTGCTCCAGCTGCGATCTCTTCACGCCCTGCAGGCACAGGTGGTACTGCTCCGCGCCCACGGTGACTTGCGGTGTCTTGCCGCGCAATGGCGTCCCGCAAGCCCTGCTGCCCCGCGGGCCTGCGGGCTCGGTCAGCCTCACGCTTGGCCTGTCGAGCCGCCGCCGCACGGGCCCTCAGCTCCTCCGGCGTCGGGTGCGTCGGCCTGCCTCCTCCTGCCGCTGGCGACCCCGCCTGTTCGTCGCTGGCCGCCTCGGGCGTTGCGGCGGCGGCAACCGCGGCAGCAGGCGGTGCGGCGGCGTGGCCGGCCCTCGTCCGTGGCGGCGCCGCGGCATCGCCAGGCGCGGCCGCCGCTGGGGCCGCGGGCGCCTGCTCGGGGGCTGCGGGCGTCACGGGCGCCGCTGCAGCTCCAGTCGCCAGGGCAGCACGTCCCGCGGACCCGATCAGCTGCGGCTGGCCCGCGAATGCAGCATGCCCGTGCGTGGCGGGGGCCGCCGCAGTCTCTGCACTTGCGGCGGCCATCTGGCTCTGCATCGTCGTCAGCAGCCGCGTGAGGCCGACCAGTTGTCGCGTGAGCTGCGCCTGCCCAGCCTGCAACTCCGCGATGGCCGCCACGGGCGGGGCCATGTCCGGCGGGGTGCCAGGGGCTGGTGATCCAGCAGGCGGCGTCGGGCCCGCTGGCGGCATGAGCTCGTCCTCCTCGGCGCCGTCGCCCATAGCGTGGCCCGCTGACGGCACGAGCTCCTCGAGTTGATCCAGCAGCACATTGGCCTTGCTGAGGGCCGCCTCCCGCTGCTGCACTTTGGCCTCCTTCGCCTCCATGATATCATTGGCCTGCTCCGCCTCGGTCTGCGCCTTCTCTAGCTTGCGTTGAGCTCGCTGTACGAAGGACCGTTGGCGATCACACCTGACGCCAGGCGAGCGTGCCATCAGTACCATGCAGAGCTGCACTGCATATTCCTCCTCCTGTGGCCTCCTCTGCTCGTCGGACATGCCGAGGTTGCGGGCGGCGAGCAGCCGGTTGCCTGTGGCTGCTGCCATCTGGCGGAGCGAGCGCCGATGTGCAGCCAGCTCGCGCTCGTCCCTGGGCGGGTCCACCCAGGACGCATGCGCCTGAGCGTCCTGCGGCAGCGCTGGCAAGATGCCCAGCGCTGGGCTGCGGACATCGTCGTCGGCCTCGGAGTCGTCTGTAGCTTCTCCTCGCCTCCGTCCTCCTGCTGACTCTGGCTCTGGCTCGTCCTCAAATCGCACTCGAGAGGCCGACCTCGGCCGCGTCGCGCTGCCACTGGACTGTCGGCGGCGGCGTCGGCGAGAGCCAGAGCGCGCACGGCCGTGACTCGTGTCGTCCTCCGTTCGCCTATGGCGTGGTGGACGACCGTCGTCCTCCGTTCGCCTATGGCGTGGAGGCCGACCGTCACCATGGCCTGCGCTGCTTGCTCCATGCCTGGGCCCATGAGATGGCATCGGGTAGCACGTCCGGCACAGGAGGTCGGCTGGCGAGTTGAGCTCGCCGCAGGCGGGGCAGCACCATCCTGGCGGTGGTGGCGGTACATGCCATGGCGGCGTCGCTCCACCGCCCAAGCCCGAGGCACGCCTGTGACCTCCGGCACCGCCTGCACGTCCGCCAGAGGGGCCCGCGCCCTTGCCAAAGCCAGAGCCCTTGCCACCGCCGGTGCCGCCCTTGCCTCCGTCCACTCCGTACATGATGCCGGTGCTGTTGAGCGCGCCGAGGCGGTCGGTGGCGTCCTGCACACGGCGTTGCTCTGTCAGCGCGATCCTCGCGCGGGCACGACCAACGGGCACGACCGACGCGGCGAAGCGTCCTCGCTGGTCAGCGCAGCCAGCGGGCGTGTCGGTGCCATGCTGGGTCGGTGCGTCCGCGTCGGTGTCTGTGAGGCGTGTCACCCTCGCGAGAGCTCGCTCGCGGCACGGCTGGCTCGCAGCGCGCCAGGCGGGCACGGCGGCCGGCGCGTGTGGCGGCTGTCCGCGGGCGAGGCTCGCAGCGCGCGGCGGTATCTGGAACCGCGGGCACTGCGCCCAAAGCCTCGAACCGGGACGGCAGCTGAGTGAGGGGAGGGGGAGGGAGGAGACGAGAGGAGTGCGACTCGCGGCGCTGCGAATTTTAAGCGAGGGCCCAACTCAAGAGAGGGATGTTGATCCATTCGTGTGTGTGTTGTGTGGAAATTTCGAATCCACGCTGGCCTGTGGAAGAAAACTAAGGTGCGATATCCAGCTCACGTGGACTTTCCCAGATATGGAGGAGGCGGAGGAGGAAACAGGAGGGGGAACGGAACGGAGCTCAGGAGCGGAAAGGGGGGATGAGGAGTAAGGGGGATGGGGAAGGGTATTCCGTGAGTGGATTTAGAGGAGACGGAGTGGAGGATCAGGTGGAGGGACGAATGGGGGGGGAACCTAAGCGCGCGCGAAGCGCGCGCGTTGTTCCAATGTGTGTATATCTATCTATCTATCTATCTATCTATCTATCTATCTATCTATCTATCTATCTATATATATATATATACAGCACGCATCGCAGTCTTAGTTCGGCCCACCCCGCCACCATGCTTCGGTTGTGGGTCAGGGCCTCTTGAATGCATAGTCGAGTCTCTTGGGATGCCTCTCGGGGACCTCTGGGAGGGCTTCTTGGGGGCCTCTGGGGGCCTCTTGGTGGCCTCGTTGGACCCCTGGGGTGCTTCTTCGGGGCCTCTGGGGGGGGGGGGGGGGCGCCTGCGGTCTGACGATAATTGCCTTGAGGCCTACCGTCCTCTCTCTTTTTTGTCCCTCTCTCTCTCTCTCGCATTCTCTCTCTCTCTCTCTCTGCGTGTCCCTGTCTCTCTCTCTCTCTCTTTGTCTCTAGTAAGATGCACAGATCGTGCATACAGCTTTGCTTATACACTGTTCGACAAATTATCCGCCGCAGCTTTATTCCCGACCGACTTGGCTGTGCTGCGGGCTCCCCGTCATCCGGGTGGCCCCGACGGAGCAGACATTTTGTACCCTTCTGCGGCTCTCCGATGCATCCTGCAGCGAGCCCGACGCTACCCGAGGCCTCCGCCACGGGGCGCCCCCTGGGAGGCTCAGAGGTTGGCACCAACACCAATATGGAGGATTGCCTCCAGCGAAAGAAGGTAATCTCGATCTCGGTGATGGTGGTAGTGTTGGGGCTTCGCAGGCGGCCGAAGGATTGTTACCATCGACGCCAGCGACACCAACATCTAGGATCGTCTTCTCCCGGTGGAGACACCCCCTCCTGTCGTGGTGTTGGTGCCAATCTTTGGGCCTCCCCTCCCCTCCCTTCCGACACCCCTGGCAGCGCTGAGCTCTCGCGCATTCGCACCCCTCACCGAGGGTCGCAAGCACATCGTCAACAAGTCCACCAAGTGCATGCCGCTCATCTCGCGCAAGCTGAAGATGGCCCGCCCATGGTGGGGACCGCGGTTGCTGAGGGGCAGGGCCAACGGCGAATGCTACTGGGAGCTGCTGGCATCTCTCATCCATCAGAGGGTGTGTGGGGACGAGGATGAGCAGGAGGACGAGTAGAAGGGGAGTGTGATGATGATCATGCTGCTGATGATGCTGATGATGATGCTACTGCTGCTGATGCTGCTGCTGATGATGATGATGATGATCACGATGCTGATGCTGCTGATGATGCTGATGATGCTGATGACAATGTTGCTGCCGAGGAGTAGAATGAGGCTGCTGCTGCTGATAATGATGACGATGATGACGATGATGATGCTGCTGATGCTGATGATGACGAGGAGGACGATGCTGATGCTGATGATGATGATGCTGATGATGCTGATGATGCTGCTGATGCTGATGATTATGCTGCTGCTGATGATGATGATGGTGGGGAGGATGGTGAGGATGGTGATGACGCTGATGGTGATGCTGCCCTTGATCGACTTGGGGATGTCGTGTTGCTGTCCTGGGGCGTACTTGTGTTGTCTTGTTTCTTTGGGTTGGCGGGCTCCTTCCGTGGACAGTAGCAATGTCGCGCGCGACGAGAAGGAGGGCACCCTGAACTGCAAGGCATGCAAATGATACCCATGCGAGCGCCAGTGCCACGATCCGTAGAAGTACGACCAACGAGTGATGAGAGCGAGAGGGAGGACGAAGCCGATGAATGAGGAAAGCCAAGCAGGAGAAAGCGGAAGAGGAGGAGTAGGAGGAGGCGGGCGAGGATGGGGGTGAGGCGGAGGAGATTCATTGGAGGAGGACGAGGAGAAAGAGGAGGGACGATTTGGTTTGGAGGCGTGTGCTCTTGTCTCTGGTGGCCTTTTGGAAAGATGTCCGACACTTCGGACAGCGTGTGCGTCGCCCTGGATGTCGAGACCCTGTGCAGGTGTCTGGACCGTGCAATTTGTCATGGCAGTCGGTCCAAGCCGGCTTGGTAGGGGGTCAGAATCTGAGGGGTGCTTCGCGGGGTCTCTTCGGAGCGCCCTGGAGGCGGGGGCAATGTCAGACGGTGGAGGGATACTGCGTGGTCAGTGCGTTTTTCGTGGTTGACTTTCGAAGTGTTCGCCGTGCACACATGGAGAAATACCTGCGAACACCCGCGCTCGTTGACGGCAGGTGTCGGTCCAAAAACCGGACCAGTGGTTCTCGAATGGGACGCGGCGCATCCCGCCACCTTGCTTGGGTTGCAGGTATGCGGCCACACGGATGGTTAAGAGGATTTCGTGGGACGGGGTCGTCTTGCAGGTAGTTTTGGGGCCTCTTGGGGACTTCCTTGGGGTTTCTTGGAACCTCGGAGGTTTTCTTGGAGGTCCCTCAGGGCCTCTTGGGGTGTTCTTGGAGCAGGCTGGGGGCGTCTTGGGGCCGAAGGCTCGAACAAGGTGCCTTCTGGACTCCGTCTTGGAGCCGTCTGGGGGTCCTCTTGGGCTGTCTTGGGGGTTTCGTGGGCTGTTGTTGGGCCCTCTTTGACTTGTCTTTGGGGCCCCTTTGGCCGTGGGGGGCGATGTTGAAGGTTTCTTTGCTTGTTTTGGACGTTCTGACAGCCGAATAGGCGAGCGTGCGAACAATGTTTGGTTTCCGAAAGGAAGTCGATTTCTGTTTGTTGCGACCCCCTTGGGGCGTTTAGGGGCGATTTGTCGGCGAATCGTGGCCCCAGGGGACCGTTCGGGCAGCGTTTTTGTGCCTGTTTGACCAGTTTGGGAGCCCTCCGCTCCCCCGTGGCGCGTTCGGTCCGGAGTCGGGCCGGGCGACGGGGGGGGGGGGTCGAATTGCCGGTTTGGGGTCCCTGGGGGGATTTATGGGGGGGGATCTCACGCGCCTTGAGACCCACAAGGGGTCGGCGGATTCTGATGATGATGGTGATGGCGACGATGCGGATGATGATCATGGTGGTGGTGGTGATGATGTTGATGAAGAGGAGGACGAGGAGGAAAATGAGGAAGAATTTCAAGGTACACCGCTAGCATGTGTGCGTATGTGCCCTAATCTACCGCTTTGGAGTCGTGCCCTGTGGCCCCGAGGAGTGGTGGATACGGATACCGGCTAACCCCCGCGGGCGGGAAAACGTCAGCGCCCGTCCCTCCCAGGAGGCCGGGGGCAGGACTCCAGAAGTTAAGGGCTCAGGATGAACAGTCGAAGTCCTTCATGTTGCAGGTACGCCCGAGGCGGGCCACAGTGCGGCCAGCCCGGATCATTGAGCGGTCCTTGTGGCCAGAGGCGGACGGGCCCGAAACGTTTGTCGCAATTTCGCGCAAATTGCATATACACATCGAGGGCCACATACCGCCGCTCGAACCACGTGAAACGTTCATCCTTGGAGTGATGCGCGTCACGGGTCTATGCGTGCCGCTCTTGTGCTGCAGCTTACTTCGCTAACACGGCATCTCCTCTATTATTTTAGGCGCATCCCATAAGCCATCGGCCTGCCAGCAGGTGCCCCACGGGAACTTCTGATCCCCTGATGGCTTGGGAGGCTCACAGAAGCTTTGGCGGACTTCAGGGAGCTCAAATGTCAGCGAAGAGTCTGCCATTGGATATCTTGGATCAAGACTGATTATCGTATATGCTTAACGTAGAGACCTCAGATTCATATGGTGGTTTCAAGCTGCGCGTGCGACATATGACCACGCAGGTGAATGATTGCATGAGCTTTACAGGTGGACCCAGATACGTGCACGCCGTGTGCAGCATGTTTGCCCGCAGCTGGCATGTCAGGCTCATGGGACGCAAGGCCGTCGTTTCACACTGGCCGTCCAAGTGCAGAGGACATATTTGTAGAGCCCTGCGCAGTTCGGTCCCGTGGTCCTCGTGGGGTGGTCGGAGGTTCGAGGATCGAATCCGGTCGTTCCCAGCCCAGTCCCCCCAGTGCAGTCTGGCCCCTCGTGGTGCCATCGTGGTGGGGCGTGTGAGATCGGATTGGGTCGCCCCGGGCCGCTGATGCCTCGCGGCCCCTAGTCTCTCCTGGTTTGTCTGTGTGGTGTGGCATTCAGGGTCGGATTCCGTCGCCAGTGGCACGGCGCCGTCACGCGATTTTGGATACATTCGTCCTCAGCATGTGACCCCGCGTGCACCATGGCTCGTCGTGGTCCCCGTGCATGCAGGATCAGAGTTGTCGCCCGCGTAAGAGAGCCCGCATTTCGAGAGGCAGTGCAGTTGGAGGTTGAGCGCGGATCCAGAGCAATTTGTTTGCATGGGGTCGCGGTCCTGGGAGCGCGGACCCAAGTTCATTTACAAATGATCGTGGCCTTGGGAGCGCAGATCCAGTGACATTCGCAGGGGATCGTGGTCCTGGGAGCGCGGGCCCAGAACACTTTATGAGGGATTGTGGCCTTGGGAGAGCGGGCCAGGTGGATTTACCAGGGATCGTGGCCTTGGGAGCACTCCAGCACAATTTGCGAGAGATCAAATGCAGCGGAACTCATGCCTGATCGTGGCCCTGAGAGCACGGACCCAACGTGATTTACGGAAGATCGTCGGGATTCAGGAATCGTAGGGCGCCCCAGGGGTGCTGCGATTTTTTTCCCAACCATCCTGTGGCGTTGGGTCCTCGTTTTGAAGAGACGGTCCCCGCCTTCTTTCCTTCATTCCTTCCTTCCTTCCTTCCTTCCTTCCTCCTCCACCCCTCCCTCCTCCCGTCACCCCCCTCACTGAGGCACACCCCTCACACGTTCCGTGGCCCCATAGGGAGCGCCACCGAAGGCCCAAGCGCTACCGCCCGCATTCGTCACCCCCACCCAGTACAGCGTTTCGTGGCTCCACAGGGAGCTCCACCGAAGTCACCAGTGGCACCGCCCGCATGCTTCAACCCCCATCCAGTACAGCGCTTCGTGGCCCCATAGGGAGCTCCACCGATGGCCCCAGTGGCACCGCCCGCATGCGTCACCCTCCACCCAGTACAGCGTTTCGTGGCCCCATAGGGAACTCCACCGAAGGCCCCAGTGGTACCGCCCGCATGCGTCACCCTCACCCAGTACAGTGTTTCGTGGCCCTATAGGGAGTTCCACCGAAGGCCCAAGTGCTACCGCCCGTATTCGCCCCCCCCCCTAGTACAGCGTTTCGTGGCTCCACAGGGAGCTCCACCGACAGCCCCAGTGGCCCCGCCCGCATGCGTCACCCCCTATCCGGTACAGCGTTTCGTGGCACCACACGGAGTTCCACCCCGACAACTCCACCGAAGGCTCCACCCTGGCCCTAGTGGCACCGCCCGCATGCGTCAGCCCCCACCCAGTACAGCGCTGCGTGGCCCCATAGGAAGCTCCACCGAAGGCCCCACTGGCACAGCCCGCATGCGCCACCCCCACCCAGTACAGCGCTTCGTGGCTCCATAGGGAGCTCCATCGAAGGCCCCAGTGGCACCGCCCGCATGCGTCACCCCCCCCACCCAGTATAGCGTTTCGTGGGCCCATCGGGAATTTCACCGAAGGCCTTAGGGGCACTGCCCGCATGCGCCCCCCCCAGCAAGTACAGCGTTTCGTGGCCCCGTAGGGAGCTCCACCGAATTCCATGTGGCACCGCCCGCATGCGCCACCCCCCACCCAATACAGCGTTTCGTGGCCTCATAGGAAGCTCCACCGACAGCCCCAATGGCACCGCCCGCATGCGTCACCCTCTATCCAGTACAGCGTTTCGCACCATACGGAGTTCAACTGAAGTCCCCAGCGGCACCGCCCGCATGCGTCAGCCCCCACCCAGTACATCGTTTCGTGGCCTCATAGGAAGCTTCACCGAAGGCCCCAGGGCACCGCCCACACGCGTAACCCCCACCCAGTACAGCGCTTCGTGGCTCCATAGGGAGCTCCACAGAAGGTCCCAGTGGCACCGCCCGCATGCGTCACCCCCACCCAGTACAGCGCTTAGTGGCCCTATAGGGAGCTCCACCGAAGGCCCCAGTGGCAGAGCTTTCATGCGTCACCCACACCCCGTATAGCTTTTCATAGCCCCATAGGAAGCTCCACCGAAGGCCCCAGTGGCACCGCCCGTATGCGTCACCCCCCCACCCCGTACAGCGTTTCGTGGACCCATCGGGAACTCCACCAAAGGCCTTAGGGGCACTGCCCGCATGCGTCCCCCCCAGCAAGTACAGCGTTTCGTGGCCCCGTAGGGAGCTCCACCGAAGGCCCCAGTGGCACCGCCCACATGCGCCACCCCCCACCCAATACAGCGCTTCGTGGCCCCATAGGGAGCTCCACCTACAGCCCCACTGGCACCGCCCGCGTGCGTCACCCTCCACCCAGTACAGCGTTTCGTGGCCCCATAGGGAACCTTTCCTAAGGCCCCAGGACTACCGCTCGCACGCGTCACCCCCGCCCCGTACAGCGCTTCGGGGCCCCATAGGGAGCTCCACCGAAGGCCCCAGCGGCACCGCCCGCATGCGTCACCCCCACCCAGAACAGCGCTTCGTGGCCTGGCAGGCAGCTCCACCGACAGCCCCAATAGCACCGCCCGCATGCTTCAACCCCCACCCAGTACAGCGTTTCTTGGCCCCACACGGAGTTCCACCGAAGGCCCCAGTGGCACCGCCCGCATGCGTCACCCCCCACCCAGTACAGCTTCTTTGGCCCCATAGGGAACTCCGCCGAAGTCCCCAGACCACCGCCCGCATGCGCCACTCCCCACCCAATACACTGTTTGGTTGCCCCCTGAAGAGCTCCACAGAAGGTCCCAGTGGCACCGCCCGCATGCGTCACCCTCACCCAGTACAGCGCTTCGCTGCCCAATATCTACGCAGGACGAACGATGATCCTCTTGAAGTGAAAATGGCGATGAAGAGTTCGCGAGATAACATCGGCGCCGCCGAACGGACGGCGTCTGGACGAGCTGCGTGCAGCAACTGGGAGGAGAGAGACGCACCCATTTTGAGTGGGGCCCGCGCTCGCGGAATGTTGATGGGAGTGCGTGGGACAGCGCAGGGTCAATCATGGGAAGTTGATGGCCGAACCCAATTGATAATCCGAAGTCGGATCCGCGTGGACGGAAATCGGATTCACTGAAACAGAGGTCAGAACCAACAGTGGGTCCGCGCGAATTTGTTGGATCCCACGGCGGCTATCTCAACCGCGCCTGCTCAAGGCTTCAAGCCGTCGTTCCGGGCCCAAGGGGAAGAAGTTTCATCCTGGGGATGGGCGTTTTGGCCTTCGGACTTGCTGGTTACCACGTAGCCGACACACCATATCACACCATAATGCCCCCGCCACGTGCAGTCAGGAGGTCCCGTTCGAGACGTCTTCGCAAACACTTCTAGAAACGAGGACAAGCTGTGCTTTTGTCGGGAGATCCCGTTCGAGACGTCCACAACGTATCAGGGGCCCTTCATGCCCGCGCTCTCTGATACGTGGGAGGGCGGAAAGGAGGTCGAAGAGCAAGCAGTCCGTTGAATCAGGAAACTCAGGGCCGAAACGCACTTACGCAGGACGAAACATTTTTCTCTTGAGACGGAAATGGCGATGAGGAGCTCTCGAGATAACATCGGCGCCACCAAACGGACGGCGTCTGGACGAGCTGCGTGCTGCAACTGGGAGGAAAGAGGTGTACCCATGTGAAGTGGGACCCGCGCTCGCGGAATGTTGGTGGGAGTGCGCGGGACAGCGCAGGGCAAATCATGGGAAGTTGATGACCGACCCCCATTCCCCCGTATAGTCTGAACACGGGCGGGTTCCAGGGTCCGCGGATCAGATTTTTTCCGGGTCCCCGTATTGATTGAATCGCGTAACTTTTAAACGGGGTAGAAATCGGACTTGCCGTTAGAACGTAAGTCTGGGCGTGGATCCAGAAATTCCAAAATCGGATCCGCGCGGACGGAAATCGGATTCACTGAAACAGGAGCCAAAACCAACAGTGGATCCGCGCGAACTTTGTTGGATCCCGCGGCTGTTATTTCATACGCGCCTGCTCAAGGTTTCAAACCGTCGTTCCGGGCCCAAGAAAAAAAAACGATCACCTTGGGGATGTAGGGAGCGCCGCCGAAGGTCCCATTGGATGCACTCGCAAGCGGTTCCCCCACCCACTGCAGCGTTTCGCGGCCCCATAGGGAGCTCCACCGAACCCCAGTGGTGGTGTTCGCATGCGTTCCCCCCGCCAAGCACAGCGCTTCGTGGCCGCATGGGGAGCTGCACCGAAGGTCCCGGTGGCTGTATCCACATGAGTTTCCACCGCCCATTACATTGTTTCGTTGCCCCATAGAGAGCTCCACCGAAGGCCCCAGTGGCGGCCCCGCCCCACTGCGGCGCACCCCTCGCAGTTTTCGCGGCCCCGTTGTGCGTTCCGCCTGAAACACCAGTGACAGTGCCCCGCCGGCCCCGCCCCACATCGGCACACCCTTCGCATGCTTCATGGCCCCATGCAGAGATCCCCCGAAGGCGATACCCGCAACGACGGTACTCACACATTTTTTTGGGGGGGGGCAGGAGGGGGACTTACCGAGGGGGGCAGCTACGGCTACAGTCGAGACGGTGCAGTAAGGAGCATTTTCGGCTCAGAACGGGCTCTGGTTTCCGGGTCGTTCTTCAAACTCGTGAACCTGTTCGAAGCCGAGGCTGGCCGCTGCCAGACGAGCGAATTCGTTCTTTATGCAGCGTTCCTTATGGTAGCACGATGATGTCACTACATGCAGTTTCTAACAAGGTAGCAGTAATCACAGCAACAGGATTCAAGCTGCTAACAGCCCAGAGGCCCCACAGGGGGGCTGGCGGACTTCTGGCAAACCAGCGCCGGCGTTGCACTGATTGCGAAGACCTTTTGGCTGGTGCCGCCGACCCTGAAGGGGGACGACGACGACGACGACGGAGCGGCGGCGATGGCCTCAGCATTGTAGTTGCATTGGTTTATTTGATACTGTGGAGGCGTCCCTGGGCGGCGCCACCTGGGATTTGTGGTGCAACGGAAGCCCCGCGTGGGTCACAATGCCATGATCATTGGCGAGAAGTTCCAATCTGCCGACGCCTGGTCAGCGGTTGGGTGCCCTGATACGGCGAATGTGGCCACCTGCTCATCGGTCACGTTCATCCCAGGTCGTGCCTTCCAATCTTTTAATTTCCTGGTCCGAGTGGTGATTCTTATTTCTGTCACCATGATTGATGATGAAGTTTTCTGCAGTTTTGCTTGATTGCCTCGTGGTGATTCTTGATTCGGGACTGTCACCGAGATTGGAGGCGCAGCATTCTGCATCTGCGATCCGCTGACCGACCGGACCATCGAAGGTTCGGTCACAAATAGCGGGACGTCAGTGTCTGAGTATGGCGATCAATTTTACGGGGTTGTGAGGCTGGACTCTGTGACCGACATCGGCGACGCAGCTTTATACAGTTGCTCGCAGCTGACTGAGCTTACCATCGGAGGCTCGGAAACGAATATCGGCACACCAGTGTTCGGGCACTGCGCCCAGCTATTCGAGGTAGTCATTCTGGATTCTCTCACACAGAGAATGGGTGAAGCATTTCAGCCGTGCCTTCATCTGACAAGGCACGGCTCATAGCTGTTTTTGGCATGCGCTCTGCGGTACGACCTGTTTCTGACATGTATGCTGCACGCTTGTGTGCCATACTTCGTCATACCATTCCAAGCTCTGTGTGATGCGTGCTGTGCAGCGCCGTGTAGCGCGGTCCGCGAGTGGCTCGACTCGCTGCAGAGGCATTCACAGGAAACTTGGGGATCCCGTATCTCACCTTCCTCATTCCTCCTGCGGCCTCCCGCAGCCGTTCTGGCTCAACCGCATCCTGCACTATCACACTAGCAAAGTGCATTGATACACATCAGCCATTCCTTCGGGCGGGATTTCTCACGATCCACCACACGGCAAAGGCGTGATGCTGTCTACTGCTGGTGCGCTCCTCCTGGCGCTGCTGCAGACCGCCGATGCCCTGGGTCTCCACGCGGTGAGCGTGGACCAGTGATTGCGGGGTCGGCTTAGAGGTCTCTCGGCCGTTCCCCTGCGCCTGGGCCCGCCGCCTGGGATGCCCCTTAGAACGGGCGACCCAAGGTGGTTTATGCCTGGCGCCCTCTTCTTGGGAAGGCCGTTTGGGGCTCGGTCCTCAGTGGACTTCTCACAATTAGCCTTTCAGGCCCCGACACTTCACTTCACTTCACGCGGCGAAGATAGAGGACAACGCATGGAATAGCTCATCCCCCCCAGGAGTGTGCGGATTCGCTATCGGGGGGCTACTGCCGATCTATCGGCGATGTATCGCTGATTCAAGCTTGATTTTCCTCCCCATAGTTGGGTCCTCCCCTGACGTTGCCCCTCAGGTGAAGAAGCATGGGAAGAAGCACGGGTCCCACAAGATGTCCTACGGCCGGGTGTACCGCAACGAGGTCGTCCGTCGTTCGTCGTCTGTCGTCCGTCGCTCGCGTCTGTCGTGCGCCGGCCGCAACGAGGTCGTCTGTCGTGCGTCGTTCGGCCGTCTGCCGTGTCCTCTCTCTGATATCTGCCTTTGGGCTCCTCTCGCTCTGTCTGCCGTCCTGGATTCGTGTCTCTCCGCTGCCTCCTGCTCGCCGTTCACTGGCTTCCCCGCTCTTTCTCCTTCTTCCAGTGGCGTTTGCGCTCTTGGCGGCGTCGCGTGTGACGTTCCCGGTTTGTCTGGCGGTCTTCAGTCTCACGTCGTGGAGCCAGTTGCGCGTTGGTTTCGCTTGTGAGGAATCCTCTTTTGGCTCCGCCAATCTGCGCGTCGCCAATCTGCCTCTGGACTCCTCTTGTGCGTTGGCAGCAGTAAGCGTACTGCGACGAGGGCTGCGCGCCCCTCGACAACCGGGGCACGCACTTCACCATCGACGTGGAGGTCGGCACCCCAGGCCCGAGGGTCGGAACTTACACGTGTCCACCGCCTGGGGGTTCGAGGTCCCAGGACCTTTGGAAGCCAGATCCGGATCTCTGACGATACAGTCATGACGCCGAAACAAGGACCGCCTTCGGCTCCCGAGAGGCTCTAGCTTTGGGGCCTTGGGTCTCGGTGAAGCAACCTATTGGTGGCCGAGGCTCGTCGTGGCCTTACAGCCCTTTCGTTCTTGATTCAGCGTTCCTCACGCAAGCGCGGATCTGGGAAAAACCCGAAACTCCCCTCTGGGAAGGGGTTGGGAGCTCTGGTGCTGCGGATTCGATATCCCAGGAGCCTTGGAAGCCGGACCCCCTCGCGTCGGCCCTCGCCAGGCTCTGGGACCGTCGAGAAACGACTCGGGATGACAAACGGTCCAGGGGAACGGG
Source organism: Prorocentrum cordatum (assembly GCA_963575745.1). Classification (NCBI taxonomy): domain Eukaryota; class Dinophyceae; order Prorocentrales; family Prorocentraceae; genus Prorocentrum; species Prorocentrum cordatum. Next base: position 691,996 of record CAUYUJ010014671.1, read on the forward strand.
TCGAGACCCTTGGGGGTCCACGTAACGCCGTTGCCCACAAGTCATGGCGCAGGGGATCCGGGAATCTGTAGTGTGCATGGACATCTTCGGGCCCTTGGGCGGCCCAGAGTCGTCCACGTCCACTGCCCCCCGGGGTGCCTCGTGGGCGAGAAAACATATCCGTATCTGCGGCCTCGCGGGCCGGGCTCATGGGCCGCGACCCCGCGGATACGGGGCGCTTTTTTGCGGGTGCCCCGCGCGGAACTTAACCGTGCGACCGCGCATCCGCGGGACCGCGCCCCAGAGCCCAGAGTCCAGACCGCGAGGGCGTGGATGTGGATAGGCTCGCCGCTCGCCAGGGTCCTGGGGCACCTGCTCCCCCAGCGGTGGATGTGTAGAAGCTTCGGCCTCGGGTCAGGCCAGCGCTTCTCCGTGGTGGCCGACACGGGCAGCAACACGCTCATCGTCCCCTCCTGCGTGTGCCAGGAGAGGGGGCAGTGCCCCCAGGACGGCTCCGAGCACTGCTTCACTGGCACCAACCGGTCCTCGTCCTTCCAGCTGGAGAGGGACGCGTCAGGACCCACCAGCCTCGTGCTGACCTTCGGCAGCGGCCAGATCAAGGGCATCGTTGCCAAGGAGCACGTGAAGGTCGGCCAGGTGGAGACGTTCATGGACGATGGGATGCTCCTCATGACCGACCGGGCCCTCAACATCCAGGGCGCGTTCGAGGGCATCCTCGGGCTGGGCGTGCCGCAGCTCCCCGAGGACCAGCCCGCGCAGCAGCCAGCAGAGCCCACCGGCTATGCCGACAAGATGGCCGCCGAGGCTGCGGCGAAGGCCGGCGGCGAGCAGCCGGCGGGCGACTACCAGCAGATGCCGGCGAACATGCAGGAGATCATGCAGAAGATCTTGGGGCAGATGCAGCGCGGAGAGCTGCCAGCGGCGCCGCAGCCTGGCCAGACGGCGCGCGGCGATCAGCAGGTAACCGCGGGCCCAGTGTCGGAGGGCGGCGAGGACGCAGGCCGGTCGCCAGAGGATTACATGCGGCAGGTCGTCGGCGCCATGAACATCAGCGGCGGCGGCATGATGAGCGCCAGCATCGGTCACGCGCTGGTGGCGTCGGCAGGCTCGTTGGTGTCGGCGGCGGCCCAGGGCACCTTTGAGGGACAGAACCCGCTGGAGGACATGCTGAGGAAGATCATGTCCGGCCAGGCCGCCGCCGCCCCCATGGCCGACGCGCCGCCGCAGAGGGCCTACCCGAAGGGCTTCCTCGAGCAGGCCAAGGTCGACCGCTTCTCGGTCTGCTTCAACGACGGCTCTGGCGGCGTCCTGAGCCTCGGCGGAGACATGCCCAAGACCTCGCACGGCGGCATCGGCAAGCAGCACTGGGGCGTGGACTTCCGCGGCATCTCGGTGGGCAACGAGACCCTGCCCTCCCAGGCTCTCTTCTGCACGCCCGAGACAACGAACATGACCGAGGAGCAGATGACCCCATGCGGCGCCATCCCCGACTCTGGGACCACCACGATCATGGGTCCTGCGGACCAGGTGCTCAAGCTCATGGAGGGTATTTGCGATGGCTGGGACCGCTGCAGGAAGAACTACACTGCCATGGTGGAGGCGACGACAGCCGCGGAGAACGACATGAGGAAGATCTACGGCTTCAACCCGTTCAACCTCAAGAACGCCGTCAAGAAGACTGACATTCTGCAGGCCGTTCTGTCGGACTGCGAGTCGTGGATGGACGAGAAGGTCGGGCTTAGCGAGCTTCCGCCCCTGCACTTCCACGTGCAGGGCAACAACGGTACCAAGCAGACGTTGACCATTCCCGGCCACTTGTACATCATGGAGACGCCCAGGGAGCTTTTGCAGCAGCAGACGCCGAACCACGTGCAGCAGCAGCAGCCCACGTACGTGCAGCTCGGCAGGACTGGGATCAACGCCACCGCCCTCGACAACATCCCGGTCACGGAGATGCACCCCGAGATCAACAGCCAAGCCAACATCTCGGGCAAAGTGTGCGTCCCCGCCCTCGGGGAGATGGAGTATCAGACGAGGACCAACGGCCCAGTCTGGATCTTCGGTTCTCCTGGGCGAAACATATATCCGTATCCGCGGCCTCGCGGGCCGGGCCCCTGGGCCGCGACCCCGCGAATAGGAGGCGTTTTGTCGCGAGTGCCCCACGCGGAACGTATCGTGCGACCGCGCATCCACGGGATCGCTTCTCGGAATCCAGACCGCGAGGGCGCGGATATGGATATGCTCGCCGCTCGTGAGGTACCCCCCTGTTCTACCAGTACGTCGTGGGCTACGACGTCAGCACGAACCCGCCCTCCATGGCCTTCTCCGATCAGGGTGAGACCCCTTGTGGCGTCTGCAACCCGGATGTGCAGCTCTGGGCCAGCCCCGCTCTCGACGACGACGCCTGGGAGGAGGAGGAGGAGCTGCCCGAGAGGAAGGAGACCCACAGGCCCATCCAGAAGAGCAGCAAACGACGCGAGCATGCTCTAGGCTTCCCAGATGGGGTCGGAGTAGATGGGGTCGGGAGATGGCGCCGCATCGCCGATGCAACGCCGATGCATCGGCGAGGGGGCCGGATGTGTGGCCCGACCTTCTCCTGGGAGGCTTCTGATGCGGTCAGGAACTTCGGCTCAGCGTGTCGCGCCGCCGGCTCTGGCTCGCCACGCCCCGCCGCGACGCGCTGCCCCCTTCCCAGCCTCCCGCCCCGCCCCACGGCGCTGAGCGCCACGCGAGCCGCTCTTGCGGCGGTGCGTGTCGCCAGGGCCGCCGCCGCGGCACGCTCAGCAGTAGCTTCTGACCGCAAGCTTTCGGAGGCCCGCGCGGGTTTCCCCTGCGCGCGGGGGGAAGGCGCAGGGGGCTCCTCCCCCCTGCGCGCGAAGCACACAGGGGACTCGGCGGTCAAGCGCCGACCCAAGATCAAGGGCAACGTTAGGGGGGGGTGTAGGCTCGGGGGGGGGGGGGAGCGCATCGACCCCCAATCGCCCACCCATTCGTCGCTGATAGGGGCCTGAGGGCCCACTTTGCCGAGGACCGGGGATCTGCTGTCAAGGGCCTGTTGCCGATCTGTCGGCGAAGTACCGACGATTCCTGCTCGATGTTTCCCCCCCCTGAGCCGGCTCCCCCGTGACTTTCCCCCTCACAGGATGCTCGCGCGGGCCGACAAAACTTGGTGCTTGTGCAGTTTTTCTGTTCTTCTGCCATCCGCGTCAACTCCCTGCCGAGGATGCCGCGCATCGACACCTCGAGGCCGCTCTGAGTCCCCCGGAGCTCTCGCCCCTGTGGTCGGCGCGGCGCCCGCGGGCAGCGCGAGCTTACGTTCACAGGGGGTTCGGGGTCGAGGCCTGGCCTGGGCAGCGCTGCGCGTCCAGCGTTTCCGCCTCTTCGCCGCCCCTCTGGCCCCCTACTTGGGTCTGGGGTCCAGGCCTCCCAGATGTGGTCGGAGTAGATTAAGTCGGAGGATGGCGCCGCATCGCCGATGCATCGGCAATGCGGCTCGATGTGGAGCCCGATTGTCGCCGATGCGTCGCCGATGCATCGCCGATGCATCGCCGATGCATCAACGATGCATCGGCGATGCGGCGCGATCCTCCGAGGATCGCAACCAGGGCGTGCACACGCTAGAGGGTTGAAGGAAGAGGAGGAGGAGGCGGAGGAGGAGGGGAAGATGCGGAGGAGGAGGAGAGGGAGGGAGGGAGGCAGGCAGGGAGGGAGGGAGGCTTTTTTTGTTGGATTGCACGCGTGTTGAACCAGCTGGCTGTCACGTAAAGGCGGCGCTGCAGCTAGCAGCGTGCTTGTAGAATTCATCTGCACGGGCATCAAGTGAACGAGTTCAGAACAGTAAGTCCCACCGATCCCGCCCCTATCAAACTCCCACCTCCATTCGAACCCCTCGAACGGAAGCGGTGGCAGGTATCTGACAGGACTGCAGTGCCAGGCCCTCGGCGGTCTTACAAACCGCGTGAGCCTGTCGTACAAAAGGTGCGCAACATGCGCTTCACCGACTCGCAACCGTGGTCAGGAAGAGAGCGGGTGCAGGGGCAGTCCTGGTCGGGTGGTGGCGAAGCGTCCCTGCACGCCAGGCCACAGCAAGGCACTCAAGTCAGTGTCCGCAGAGAGGGGCGCATACAAGCTGGCATGGGTCCCTCCTCTGCTCCTCCCTTGCCGGGCGGAGGTACGTGTACCTGGCGGGCCGCATGGGGCGGATGGGGCACATGACGCGTTCTGATCTGAACGGCAAAACTTGGCGACGTGTGACTCCTAAAGCCTAATTCGAGGATCGTCGGCCACTCGACTCTCCCCCGAGGGTACCAGACGTATGTGGCACAGGTGGGCGGCGGCCGCAGGGGGCGCTCGCTGCTACTCTGCCGCGCCGCTCGTCGCTCCCAAGCCTGATCCCAAACTCCGACCTCCCTCCCTGGCAGTAACTCGCACGTCTCGCGAGCTGGTGGTCTGTTAAACATTCAATGTAGGTCCCACACGATCTCTGCATCTGTCTCCGGCAGAAGTGTGGGAAGCGAAAGTGGGAATGATAAGTGGGAAACGACATTGGGGAACGTCTCGCACAAATGGCCCAGCGGCCAAGGAAAGTGGGAAGGGTGAGTGGCCCGTCAGGCTGATGTGTATGGGCGAAGCTGGTAAGCTGCGCACATCTGCTGCTGCTTCAACCTCCATCCCGCTCTTTACCTGACCGACCGTCCCCCCCCCGCAAAGCTGATTAGTCTCGCGCCTGGGCAAACATCCAAATTGTTGACGCTTCGCTTCCGAATGTGGTTCGGCTGGAGCTTGGCGCCGCAAGGGCGACTTCTCCCCCCCGTTCCGCTGCCGGTCGCCGCGCCTTTGCTTCCCCACCTGCCGGGATGTCTGGGCCGGTCACCTGCCGACGCTGTCTGCGTCTCAATGAGGGGCATTTTGTCCCTGGCATGTGCATACGCCACTGCGGCCAATTTACATCGTTCCGCGCCCCGGATGTTGTGCCCGCTCCTTGTCCCTCGCCTTGGAGCCGCGAACCAAAGAATCCCCACCAGCCGCCACAGGGCTGCACGATGCCCGAGCTCCCCCGGGCGTTGCAGTTCAGCCAGCCAGCCCCCCGCCGCCGCTGCCGCAGCTGCTGCCTCTGTGAGCTGGCCCGGCCGGCTCGCGCTGCGCCCAGCAGCTAATTAGGTTTGCCCGTCGGCCCGGACACCCTGTACGCCGCCTGCGCTCTTCGGTTGCGGCCGCGACCAACAAGAATCCCCACCAGCCCATCCAGAAACGATGCCCAGAGGAAATTGCCTCCATCAGGTAAGCGGGCAGCATACAGAGGAAGGGTCCCCCAGTTGAGGCTTCTTGGAGCGTCTTGGGGGCCTCTTGGCGGTCCCGGGCGCCTCTTAGAGCGTCTTGGGTGCCTCGGAGAGCTTCTTGGGGCCTCTTGGGGGTCTCTTGGGAGCCTCTTGGAGGCCTCTTGGGCGCCTGTTGGGGCCTCGAGCTGCGCGTGGCATCGCCTGGTGCGATCCACTGGCCGAGGTTATCCCCCAAGCCCGCTCCCGCGACGACAGTGGGGATCATGTTGAAGTCCCCAACCACCAACGTCGGGTACCCCATGTTGTCCACCATCGCATCGATCCAATCTCCCCCAGGATGTCTAGGCTCGCTGGGGAGAGGCCCTGGCAATCGTGCAGGTATAAAGACATGACCAGCAACAGCTGGATAACACGGTAGGCAACGACCTCTGCCCCGGAGGTCAGAGGAAATAAACCCAGCCCCTCTCGAACACAAATGGCGACGCCTGCCGACGGCCCTCCAGACGGCCCAGGGCGCGCCGGCAAGACAACAACTTTCCAACCAGAGCGGCGACGCCAAGAAGAGGCTGAATCCAATGTGTCTTCGAACAGGTGGTGTTCTTGCATGGGGACAACGTCGGCCCCTGTCCTTTCCAGCCAGCGCTGAGCCGATCCCCATCCACTGACATTCCACGTCTCAGTCGGGGGAGTGAACTCCGACTTGGGCAGGCCCGAGGGGCCCAGTGGAGCCGGGAGGGGGGGCCCAGAGTACCTGCCACACTGGGGCTGAGAAGGGCCCCGAAAGGCCCCTGGAGCCGCGGCGCAACCCGCCTGGTCCATAGCGGGCCCCAAGAATATTGAGTCGGTCGTAGGGTCCCGACTGCAGCAGACTGTCCGTTCCTGAGGCCCGCAGAGATCGGGCGTCTAGCTGGGGGAAAATGCTTGGCGCGAAGGTTCAGAAGAGCTTCTCCAGGCGCTGTCTTTACCCCCCCGCGCGCCGTCAGCGGCGGGGGGGGCTTCTTGCGACAGCGATCGAGCTGCTCGAAGCCCAGGCCCCCCGCCGCCAGAGGAAAATGCACCAGGAGACGAGGCAGCCGCCTGCGCCTGCGTCCTTTCTGCGCGCTGCTCTCCAGCATGGACGTCATCAGCAACGGGAGCGTCCACGCCATGAGCAGGCTTCGCTTGCTGGCCTGCGGGCTCGGACTCCCCCATCATTGCGCCGCTTCCTCTTGGCCGCGCACCGAGCGGGCATCTTCTTGGAAGACACGCGCCTTGCCCAGGGCATCGCCGAAGAGCTTCCGGACCGCGTCCCGCAAGGACTGTTTGAGCTTCTTCGCACGGCGCTCCGCCTCCTCAGCGTCAGGGCCAGTGAGCTCGTAGTCGTCCTGCGGCTTGGGCAGCGGGTCGATCGAGATCGGGGCGTCGTCGGCCGCGCCCCGTGCGATCGCCGCAATGTCCAACAGCGCGGGCGCAGGCGACGGCGCAGCCACGGGCTTCGCAACCTGCTCATGCAGCATCCGCACCAGCTGCGTGTGGGCAGCCTCCGCCTTGGTGAGCTCCCCGTGAAGCTCCGCGATCTTGTCCCTCTGGCGGGAAAGGTCCTCCCGCGTCTTGTCGCGCACGCTGCAAACCTTGTCGGTTCGCTCCTTGGGCCGCCGCAGCTCGTGGAAAGCCTTGTTGGCCCGAGCCTGCAGCGGAACGACTGGGGTGTCCAAATTGCAGCGCTTCTTCTCGTGGGCTTGCTGGTACCTCCGAGCACCTGCGGCGTCGCCGCCCTGCGCCGGCAATGGGCAAGCTGCCCCAAGCCGCCCGCGGCCGGGTCGGAGCTGGGGGCCCCAGAGGCGGGCTGGCGCCCACTGCGCCCACCTCCTTCCGCCGCGGACTGCGGCCCAGAGCGCAGCGGCAAGCGCCCAAGTCTGCTCTGCAGCGGTGGAAACTGGTCGTACGAAGACCGCGAATATCCTGACGAGGAACGCTCGGCGTTCGAATGTCGTCGTCGTAGCGGGTGACCTTGCAGTGCTTGCAGAACCATCAGCCCGATGTGTTACGTTTGACCCGCAGTTCCCACATATCCACGTCTTCACTCCTGGGGCCACGGTGGCCCAGCCCGAGCCCATCTGCCGCGGAACGGGCCCCCGCCAGTAGAGCGAGAGGGAGGAGCCGTGATGCAATCACGGTCGTCGTGAAAGTCTTGCTTTCACCTCCGAGGGAGGCTCTCAAGCCTGCACGCTGATGAGGTTGCTCCAGAACAGCAAAGAGCTCGAACCAAAGGGGCTTGAGGGGAGGCCATGACTGCCCTGGGCGAGGGGCAGAGGAAAGAGCTGACTGCCTCTGCGCGCCAACTCGCTGGCATGGGGTGCTCCATCCAACAACTCGTCCCGACAATCATGGCCCCTACAAGCTCGTTCCCTACCCTTAGCTGTTCCATCTGCCGTGGGGTCACGGCAAGGAGGCCCCAGAAGTCATCGTGGGAACGGAGCGGTGGGGGCCCCTATGTTGGGCCCATCGGATTGTTGACCACGTCTCGCATGGCCCCACCCGCCTGACAGCACCACCCGTCGAGCACGAATGTGTTTCTTCCATACGTCCAAAGACCCGCGACGCATCAGGTTACCGGGTATGGGGTCGATGGCGATGTCGATCGACAAGACACTGACCGCAAAGCCTGTGTTGTATTCAGTCCACACGAATGACGCGGGGGGGAGGGAGGGAGGGAGGAGGAGAAGGAGGAGGAGGCGGAGGACCCACCTAGGAGGCCTCGATGAGGACGTGCAGCAGGAGAAGCGGGTCCTGCTTGAGATGGTTCTCGAACTTCCCGGCCCCCCCGGGCCCTGGGGCCGTCAGGCGACGACTCGGGACAAGAAATTGGCTGCGTCCGAATGCTTGCCACGAGTCGTGCCGTGATGGTTCAGGCAGCTCTCGTGCTGCTGGCGGTGTGATGCGATGGAGAACTGACTGCCCGCCTCAGGGTCTAGGGCACCTTTCCACCAGGACCTGCTTCCCTCATGCCAGCTGTCAGCGGTTCGCCCTGGGCCCCCCTACACTGGTAAGCTCTCTCGACGAGGAGCTTCTCGCTTCCTTGTGCAGGAAGAGCGTGGCGTATTGCTCTCTTGTGCAGGAAGAGCGCGATGATTTCCGTGACCGAGCTCAGATCTGAGTAGCGGCAAGTGTGGCACCATTCAATGTGTGCCCGTCCGCGCAGAGACACACCGCCAGTTTGGCGAGGCAAGGTACAGTCGAGCATCTGATTAAGAAACCTCCGCCCGAAAAGCTGGGCAAACGTTTCTTCATTAACTAGCCAGAAAGCTGGACCAGTTTCTCGAGCACGTTCGCCCTTCCTGCGTGGACAACAGAACTTGGCCCTGTTGTGTTTAAAAAACTGTCAGGGAAGCTGGACCAGGCTTCTTCAATGATAACTCCTAACCATCCTATGGTGTTGGGTCTTCGTTTCGATTAGACAGCGCCCCGCGTTCTCCCTCCTCCTTTCTCCTTTCTCCTTCCTCCTCCCCCTCCTCCCTCCCTCCTTCCATTCTTATCCTCATCATCGTCATCATCGTCATCATCGTCGTCATCATCATAATCAACATGATGAGCATCATCACACCCACCATCACTGTTCCCAACCAACCTGGTGTCTCCGACCATTCTGGGGTTTTGGGTCCTCGTTTTGAAGAGACAGCGCCGAATCTTGATTGATGACCCCTCGCAACAAGTCAAAGGATCAAGAGCGAGTGTTCACACGCAGCTTCGTGACATCATTGTTGAGACAGGACAGGCGCTCGAGCATCACTAACTCAATGTTTCTCCCAAGTCGGTGGTGGTGCGCACGCATCTGGCGGATGCTCGCTGGGTCAGTCGTGCAGTGCAGAAAGCAGGCTTTCAAGTGGTGCCCCAGGCCCAGGCAGCATTTCTTGGCGTGGACGTTTCTTGTGCAAGCAGGCTGGCCACGGGTACTCGACGGAAGCGGGACGGCAAACATCACCTCATGAGCGCCAAGTTCGGGCGCTTCGCGAGAGCTGGGAAGCGCTACCGCACTACAGCGAGGTTGGAGTTGCAGGGAGCGCAAGCGACTGGCACGCATGGGTTTCAGGTGCACGGCAGCTTTGGGCAGCGGCTGGTGGCGGCGCGGAGGCGGCTTGGCCTGGCTTGCGCAGCGCCGGCCCGAGGGCGCTGCTTGACGACGCTGCTGGAGCTGCGGGCGCCAGGCCAGGACTCTGGCATACGCTCGCCCACGTTATGCATGGACATGTGGCTCTCAGTTTGGCGAAAGCGGCCCGACCTACAAGCTGGAGTACGACGAGTATGGTCCACGGCGGCCCAGCAGTTGCTCTCGCATCCTGTCGAGCAGCGGTCACGCTGGGTCAAAGGACCCATGTCGGCTGGCAGCTTGCACTTATTTGAAGCGGGGTGGTCTGTGCCTGAAGAGACGGCATGGACGATACCTGCGGGCCATCCACTTGCTGGTGATGATTGGCGATTCCAGGACATCCCAGTGTTGGACTCACATCATGGGTTTCTTGGTATCCGTAGCCATTTTGGCTCAAGCCATTCGGCTAGCTGGCGGCGGCGCGATTGCTCCCTCCCTGCAATTGTTCTTTTCGGCTTCATGGAGCTCACTGATGTGTTCGACTCCATTGCCGCTTCCTCGCTGTGTTCCAGCGACCGCCGCTTTGCCAGTCGAGCGGCCATCAGCCAATTCAGTGCCAATTCTGACCGCCATGCAGATGAGGACCCTGTAGTTATTCAAGAGGCTATTCTGAAATCTCTCGAGTGCTCTCGGATTCAGGATGCGAAAGCTCGTCTTCGTAACGGAGGTCACAACGCTCTCTCGAATCGGCTCGGTCTCTTGAGTCGAAAGAGGAATGCGGCTGCCCACCCTAAATGGTCCTCCCTCTTGTCTGGGATCATTGCCATCTCCCCTACGCCCCCAACGCAGAAACCTGATGATGTCGAGGACGAAGTAATGGCTGTTTTGCCGATTGTTTCCTCCTGAGGAGGAGATCACCGACATCGCCCAATGTACGCAGCAGAGCAGTGAAGAGGATGAGATATCTGGCCCTCTCCTTTTCATGGTATTGACGTGGCGGCCAGCACGGAGTGTTCACTCTTTCAGACCCACAGGGCTGACGCTCATCTTATCGAGGACTACCTGTCCCAGCACCCAGCAGCGGTTCTTCAGGGGCCGACGGAGGAGGTTGTCCCTTCGTTGCCGGTTTATGGCCCCTCCTCCTCGACCGTGATGGCATCGGACGCTGTGAAGCACTTCGTTGATGCGTACGCGGTCTTGAGCCCTGGTCGCAAGGCTCAGTGCGTCCATTGGTTACGCTCCCTTGCCGTCTACCTCCAGCCCAGCCTTCTCGATAACCCTATCGGCATGATCCAACGCATCATTACCGACAACCGTACGGGGACGATCGAGGAGCTCAGAAACAGGCTTGGTGTGTCGTCAGTGGCCCCTCAGGATACTCATGTTCATGGGGGACATACAGTAGACTTGACTGGTGATGCGCAGCTCGCAGAGGATAAAGTGCTCCTACGCGAGGAAACTTTTCAGTTCAACTGTCCAGTGCTGCATGGGCTTCACGAGCACACCTCCCTCCTATCGGGAAAATCCTGCTGTGACTGTTGCAGTCAGGACATCAGCGCACATGCGAGTTTCTTGATATGCGAATCATGCGACGTTGGAGTGTGTTCGGAATGTCAAAACAATGCCGCTGCTAGGAAAGCCGCCATGAACGTGAGTTGACACTCCTCGTACGTGGCTCGCTTGTTCCTCATGTGCTCTCTCTTTGGCGCCGTGCTTGTGGGGCTCTATGATGCTGTTCCTTCGCGCCCTGTTCTGTGCCCTCTCATTGTGGTCCTGTTATATATTTGAGAGTCATGTTGGCTCCACCAACTGCCAGGGTGCTTCCTGCCCCGCACTGCGTCGTCTTCGCCAGCGCCGCTCCGCAATGCAGGCCAGTTTGCTTCCTTTACGCTGATGATCTCGTCTCGTTCAGGCAGACGTGCTCAAGATTGTTAAGGAAGGCTGCGATCTTTTACGCCAAGTTCCGAATATATGATGCCTGCTATGGGTGCCACGTTGCCCATCAGTCCGCGAGGCTGAAGTGGTTCTCAGTCGATTACGAGTCTCAGTTCTCAGGCACACGTGTTAAAGTGGGCGGTGCACTCATTATTTGGAGTCAAGCTGTTCCTCAAAGTCGTTTCGTGTGTGCTTCGCAGTCGGTTCACCTCTTCTTGCAAGTTTTGTATTTCAGGGTGCAAATTGGTGATTTCTCTCGCGTTGGTTCTTCCCTTAGGCCTGCGCGTGGTTGGCATATCCTGTCACGTTTGGTGACATTCGAAAGACATGCGGCTCATTGATTGCCCCCCTTGGGGGAAAACATCATGGGTTTCTTGGTGGATTTCCAGGGTGTCTTGAATCAGCGTCCGTGGGCGCAGGCGAGCAAGCATGCGTGTGAAGCTGGTCTTGAGGATGGTACTGGTGCTGAGTCATATCGCAATCGCCTTCGACAACTTCATGAGGCGCCAGTTCTCGATCATCGGCTGTCGCAGACGCTCTTGGTGTGTGCAGTTGGGGGCGCGTGGCCTGGAGCTCGGCGCAACGCACATATCAAGATATATGCAGGATCCAGTCTTTGCCCACGATGCCGGAGTCACGACGAGACCGCGAAACGCAGGATCTGGAGCTGCTCAGCCAGCACAGGAAATCGGAGATGCGAGCAGACAGATGAATGCTTGCCTCAGGCGGAGGCACAACCCGATATGGAGCCTGCATTCTGGATCCGTGGGCTACTGTCGTCTGCCTGGGTTGCAGTACCGCCGCCGCGGGCTGAGGAGGACAGGCCGAGGATGAGTGGGTCCTCAGGGGCATCAGCGAGGACCTGGGGTTTGGCTGTCTCGGCGAGGGAATCCCTCGTGCTCCTATCCTGGTCTTCGGGGGCGCGAGTGGCGGCCCCGACTCGGCCAGCGCGACATTTAGGCGTGTAGGGATTGCTGTGACCTCCTTCCACGGCCTCGAGCCCGACGTGGAGCTTGCGGCGGCGCTGTCAGGGCACCTGGCAGGGCCTAGGCCGTCGGTTCGTCGGAGGGATCTGAGGGCATCGGTCGTGGCTGTCTGGGTGGCTCGGCGGTGTATCGTCGACGTCGCGAACTGTAAGCCAGTCGTCAAGGGCTGGCGCGCTTGGCGCTGGGAGTGCCTTGGTTACCCAGACGGGGACCTCAAGGCTCAACTAGGCCTGCTCCTCCGTCACAGGTCCCCTGAGGGTATTTTTGTGTTGTTGCCCATTCGCATCAGGGCGGGGAGGGTGCAGTCAGACACCCACGCCAGCGCTGGATGATCACATGCAATGCAGCTGTGGACCCCGTCGCCAGCCAGGCAGCAGAACGTGCTAGAGTTCCGCAGGTCGTGCGGCCAGGAGTGCAGTTGCAGGAGGAGAGAGCTTTTCCTCATTCGCTTTCGGATTCTCAGGGCGACCTTGGACGCCATGGGTACTGACGAGAAAATGCGTGAGTCCAGGCAGCCTGCACCCTCTCCTGTCTTCCGTCCTCCCTCCGCCCCCTCCGTTTCCTTGTCCCTAGACGATAGTTGGAGGCGTTGCACGAGATGTTGGGGATCTGCCGCCAAGAGTTGTGAAACCGCCTGGAGACAGTCTGGGTGTTCTACCCCTGCGAATCATGATGGTAAGATTTAGTGGGGGGCTGGGGCCATGGATCCCACAGGTTGCAACTTCAGGGCGAGTTCCACCTATGGTACTGCTTAGACTGCGGATTCTACGCCAGTCAGCAACTAAGATAACTAGGCAAGCAGTGCACGCTTGAGATCCCAGGCCACCGTTCCGTGTACCTTGGCAGGGTATCGAGAGGATTGTGGCCTAAGGCTTTAAGCGCCAACGAGGAGGTCAATAGGGGCTCCCTTGTGTTATTCGCACCAGGAGTGGGATTCATAAGACGCTGTCTTGTAGCCATGATCATTCTCATCTCTCCTCCATCACCATCACACTCTCATCATCACAGTAGTAATCATCAGCCGCATCATCATCATCAGCATCATCATCATCATCGTCATCGTCATCGTCATCACCAGCACCAGCACCAGCATCAGCGTCGACATCAGCGTCAGCACCAGCATCCTCATCCTCATCGTTACCGGCATCACCATCATTGTCATCATCATCACCACCACCAACACCATCACCACCCCAATCATCATCATAATCACCATTACCATCATCATCATCGTCATCATCAACACCATCATTGCCGTAAGCATCATTACCACCATCATCATCATAATCATCATCATCATCAGCATCATCATCATCGTCATCATCATCTTCATCTTCATCTTCATCTTCATCTTCATCTTCATCTTCATCTTCATCTTCATCTTCATCTTCATCTTCATCTTCATCTTCATCTTCATCTTCATCTTCATCTTCATCATCATCATCATCATCATCTTCATCTTCATCTTCATCATCAGCATCATCATCTGCATCATCGTCATCATCATGCCGCAATCTGCAGCCATGCGTCCCCTCGGCGGGGCTTCTCAGACGCCCTCGCGCCTTCTGGGAAGTTTCCTGTGCCTTCGGGGGAGGCTTAGAACACTTCTCAGAAGGCCAGAGGCCTTCCGAGCCTTCTGAGAAGGCCCAGCCTCTGAGCGAGGTGGGGCAGGTGGCAGCGCCTGCCGTGGTGGTCCATGTGGGACGCCCCTGCCGTGGAGGCCGGGAAGGACCTTGCGCATGCGCAGTTTTAGCTTTTCCTTTGTAGGCTAGGGTGGAGGCGAGGGAGGAGATCCGATCGCCTGGCGGCTTCTATGCTTTGGTTCAATGCCCATGCCATGCGCGGACCCCCCGCAGGTACTGCAAGCTGTGTGCGCCAAACTCTGTCGCCGTGTCCTCTATCCCCAGGCTACAGCCATGTCAGCACCCACATATCCCAGAAAGTGCCGAGGAGGACAAACAGGAGGCTTCTGAGAGAGATCGCGGTTCGACCGAGGCTGAGATGATTGAGTCGCGCACCGCCCTCGTTATGGATCGTCCTGGATGGGCTGGCCTGGCCAAGTTTGTTAAAACGTGGGTTACGCGTCGATTGGCTCATCCCTCGGCCCTGTTGGCCAGACTGGGGAAGGAGGCTCCGATTTCGGGCTTAGAATGGCACGTTCGTCGCCACACAATTGCCAGTCGTTGGTGCAATTTGTGGTTGTCCGAGATCGGGCTGTGCGTCACGGCCAGATGTATCGGAGATGCTGGTTATTTGTCCTGCCGAAGGCTGCCGACGCATCCTCCCTGGTGTGGGCGTAGGGAGTGGGTCTGGAGTTTATGTGACAGGAGTGTGGTGTACCAACGTTGCTGTTTCAAAGGCAATTGCGTGCTCTTTTCGCTTGATGGTAGCCCCAGTGGCTTTGACACTCCCCAGTCTGCTCTGGTCCTTCCAGGTTTGGCCTGCTTCGTTCGTGAGTGGTTTGATTTGGTCTGGTTGGATATGGTTGCCTTGTCTTGGGTTGTGTGAGATTGCGTTTATATTTGCATGCCTGTTAGCCACCGTAGACCCGAAAAGTGTGTTTTCAGCCAGCCGTGCCGTGCAGTCTACATGGTGCAATCTATGTGGTGCAATCCACTTTGACCGTCTTGAAGCTGTCCTCTCCACTGCTCGCGCAAACATCCCACCCAGCCACCCGCAACTTGGTTTGCAAAACCTCTTCAGACCGACTGCGACGACACCGACGACAACGACTAGGACGACACCGACGACGTCTCCGACGACTTCGACGACGACAACGACGCCGACGCCGACGACGACGAAGACGACGACGACGCCAACGAAGGCGATGACGAGGGAGGAGGAAGGACGACGACGGCGACAACGACGACAACGACGACAACGACGACAACGACGAGGGAGGAGGGAGGACGGCGACGACGCGAACGACTACGAAGGAGGAAGGACGGCGACGCCGACGACGACAACGACGAGGGAGGAGGGAAGACGACGACGACAACGACGACGACGACGGCGACGAAATAGGAGGGACGACGACGAGATGCCGACGACGGACGACGACGACGACGTGGGAGGAGGAGGAGGACGACCACGGCGACAACGACGACGGAAACGACCACGACGCCAAAGAGGACGACGACGACGAACACGAGAAAAAACAGAGGACGACGTAGGCGACGACGACGACGACGCGGGAGGAGGGAGGACGGCGACGACGACGACGACGACGCAAGAGCGCGCGCGCACGCTTTTGTTGAAAATCCGTGTTGCGGAACCCTGGGTTTCTGTAGGTTCTTTGGACGCACGATTTTGAAATCCTTCCGAAACCGATGGGTTTGGAAGGTTTTCGGCATACGCCCGCGACGACGCGCGCGTCTGCACTTCGTCCCATTTTTTGCAGAGGGTTCTCGCGACGGCACACGCGCAAGGGCGTTCGACAGATTTCGACATGCGCGCGCGAAGCCCGTTTGATAGCATTTTGTGAAAATCTGGGAAAACCAGTGGTTTTCTTAAGATTTCGCAAGAGCTCGCGCGGAAGCTTTTTTAGCAAATCAGTGTTGCGAAACCCTGTGTGTTGGCATGTTTTTTTGGAAACTCGATTGCGAAATCCTTCCGGCACAGAAGGTTTTTGAAGGATTTCGGAATGCGCGCGACGACGCGCGCGTGTGCACTTCGTTCCGTTTTTGTAAGGGATTCGTGAAAAAATGTTATGTTAGAACAAAGAATGTCACCGCATAGTGTTGTTTACAAGGGAACCTCAGGGGGGGGATACCGGTTTGGGTGGGATGATATGATTTCATATTTAGGATGGACGAGTGTGCAGAATACACATAGATATACATATATATATATATATATATGTGAAATTGTATTATCCCAGGGGGAAGCGTTAAGTCCGGGGGGGGGGGGTAGAGTCTATTCTTTTTTTAGAAAGGAGAATCAATCATTTGCTCAACTTGAAGCTATCCTCTCCACTGGTCGTGCAAACATCCCACCCTCCCATCCGCAACTTGGTCGCAATACCTCTTAAGACCGTGACGATAGGTACCACATGGCATTTGCCAGCGACACCGACGCCGACGACGACAGCGACAACCTCGACGACGACGACGCCGCCGACAACGACTACGGCGAAACCGACGACGTCTCCAACGACTTCGGCGACGACAACGACGACGACGACGACGACAACACTGACAACGACGACGCCGACGCTGACGACGACGACGATGACAGCGCCGACGACGACGACGACGCCGCCGACGACGACGCCGTCGACGACGACGACGTCGACGACGACGTCGAGGACGAAGACGACGACGACGACGTCGCCAACGAAGACGACGACGACGAGGGAGTAGGGAGGACGACGACGGCGACGACGACAACGACGAGCAAGTTTGTGGGGCAATCTACCTGGTGCAATGTATGTGCTGCATGCTCAGGCCCCCGGAGACCAGCACACAGATAATCCATGACACGGAAAACCAAGGAAACGATATCCTTCCTGCAAGGTCACGTTTTTCAGCACCCGTTCATGTTTTGTCTGCTGCACTGCAGGATTCGGGTTCGGGTTTAGGGGGGTCTTGCAGGCTTTTGAGGCCTGTGTCCGGGTTTATTCTGGAAGTGCTGCAGTGCAGTATTTTGTTCGTGCCGCCGTTTGGACAATTTGGTTTCGAGGGATGTTGGGTGTCCGGGTCTAGCGTGTCCGGGTCTACGGGGCCCTGACATTCTACGTGGTGCAATATATGCAGTGCAACTTCTGGCTTGTGCAATCTTTGATGTGCAAGCCATGCGGTGCAATCTATTCGGTGCAGTTTACGACGTGCAAAGTAGCGCAACGGAAAGGCAACGCAACGCAATGCAACGCGACGCAACGCAATGCGACGCAGTGAACAGCACGGCAGCGCAATGCATCACGGTCCAACGCGATGCAAAACAATCTCAAGCAATGCAGTGGGACGAGGCGGTGACGAGGCGGCGACGGCGACACCAGAAGCGCCAGACCGTCACCCAGGCCCAGACGACGGGCGGTGACGACCCGGCGACGGCGACAACAGCCGCCAGACCGAGAGGGAGACCTAGACGACGGGCGGCGACAGGGCGGCGACGGGGGCGACGGCGGCAACACAGCCGCCAGACCGACAGACAGGCCATCGGACGGGCGGCGACGGGTCGGCGACGGGGCGGCGGCGGCGACAACAGTACCGTCAGACCGCCACCCAGGCGCAGTTCCCTTAGACAGGGAAGGAAGAAACCCTAGGTGCAAGCACCGACACACTGACAGGAGAATCTGCATATCTACATCTGTTAGCCAGCGTGGGCCCCTAACAGTGTAGTTCTAGCAATATTCGTAGTGCAAGCTATTTGGTGTAATCAGTGTTGTGCAATCCACGTTGTGCAATCTATGTGGTGCAATCCATGTGGTTCACTCTATGCTGTGTACTTTAGGTGTTGCAATACATGTTGTGCAGTGCATGTGGTATAACCTATGCGGTCCAACCTGTGTTGTGTGTTGTGCAAGCTATATGGTCCAGCCTGCATGGTTCAATGTATGTGGTGCAACCTTTTTTGTGCACGCTATATGGTGCAATCTAGGTGGTGCGTTCTATGTGGTGCAAGATAGGTTGTGCGCTCTCAGTAGTGCGATAAGGCCCAGACGACGGGTGGCGACGGGGCGGCGACGGGGCGGCGACGGCGGCAACACAGGCGCAAAACCGACAAACAGTCCCAGTTCCTTTGAAAGAATACGACCCCCTAGGTGCAAACACTGTGCGGGGAACTGCTGTAAATACTCACATGTGTGTATAGGAATAGGGTTATGAATGGGATGGCTAACGGGGCTATATACATAGAAGGGTTGAGCTTTGATGGGGATATGCGATATGCGCTAACCCGGTAGCATGTTCTGACTCACCGTGGCCTCTGCTCCCAAGGACGTTGACGTCGTCGAGGGTCCCATCGTCGGCATGAGCGACAGGACGGGCCGCCGTCGAGAGGAGGCGGGGGGAGAGGGGGGAGGATGGAGCGGGAGGGAGGAAGGGGAATGAAATCCCCCATCCTCAGATCAGGCTGCAGAGGATCAATTGAGACCCACTTGATGCACGTCATTATCAGGGATCGGGTGCCCGATTTGGCAGCCAGTCATTCCTCTCGGAATTTGCGGGTAGCCTCAGCGCGATTGCAGTCGGCAGCCAGTCAGTTCTAGGCCCGCTCAGGCTTGCATTGCTTGCTTGCGTTGCTTTGCGTCGCTTTTGCATTGCTTTGCTTTGTTTACTTTGCATTGCATTGGCTTGCATTGTTTTGCATTGCTTGGTGCTGCCTTGAATTGCTCAGCTGGTCACCGCTTTGCGTCGCACTGCTTCGCGTCACTTTCCAGTGGTCTTTGTTGCTTTGCCTTGCTCTGCATTGCTTGGCGCTGCGCCACCTGGGCTGTACTGATTCATTGTTGGAGGCCTTCGCTGGCACCCTCTCCGTGAGGGGTAAGACTTCTCACCCCCGGCGCGGGCTGCAGCACTCTGCGGGTCGCCTGCCGTCGCCGCAAGCGCGCCAGTGCACCACCAGGCCCACGATGGCCGCCTCCTCGGTGTTGCGCCCCCTCCACCACCGCTGGTTGCACGGTGTTTGGTGCGAAGAATCAAGGGGGCATCCTCAGGCATACTTTTCTGGAGCTCCTCGTGGATCTCGTGGATCTGCGCCAGACCCCCCCGCGCACCAGGGAGGGGGGTGGGGACGGGTCCAACGCAGATCCAAGAAATCCGCGCGGACTTCAGCTTTTGTTTGTTCATGCTGTGTCTTCTTGCCCCTGTACGGTGTCCAATGATTCCTTGCCCAATGATTCTTTATCCAATACCCCCACCGTAGTGCAGTGGATGTTGCAGTGCATGTTGTGCAGTGCAGCAGCCTGTCGCAGCGCACGTAGTTGCATGGAAGGCCGCCAGCCCTTCAGGGGGCCGCTCCTACGGGTCTCTACTGCACCCCCTAAGACCAGGAAGGTCTTCTACACATCTTCGGTGCAGTTGGCCCTTAGCTCCATCTCGTCTGGCTTCGAGCTCACCGCGCTGCCCTCTCTCCCTCCTCGGCTTCCCTGCTTTCTCTTCCTTCTCCTTCGCGGCTGGTGCTTAGCATGGTGGAGTCCCCTTTCCCTCAGTGGGGAAGCTGAACTTTTCCCATCAGCGCATTGGCTGTTCCGGGGGAAACATCTCATCGGGCTTCGAGCTCGCTCCTTGGAGCTTTTGCGCTGGGTCCTCTGGCCCCTGCGCGTGCCGTGCCCATCCGTTCTGTGCTGCCCCCCGCGGCGGCTCTCCGAGGGCAGTGCTCCCACCCCGAGCCCCAGAAGAGCGCCCCCCCCGAGCGGCTCACCCTTTGGCCCCGATGCCTTCCTGCTCCGAGCCTCCGCGCCACGGCTCTCGTCTCCTGCTCCCCGCCGCGTGCGACAGATTCGTGTCGTGCCGACGCGGCAGCAACCCTTCCGGGAACGCTCAAGGTTGAACGCCGCCAGTGGCCCCGAACCACGCAGTATGGAGCGATCTGGCGATGGAAAAGCCGCCGATCCTTCAAGGTTGAAGCATCTACGCGGTGTCAGAAACCAACGCTCAGGTCGTCACGACACGAGCCTGCCGTACTCCGCCCGGCCGCGCAAGGACGGTGACCTACGAGACCAAGAAGGGGAAGCAGGACGTGAAGGTGGCCCCGAGTGCCTCCCCGCTCTCCACTCCCAGCGGGCCGTGCGTCGCCACGCGCCAGACTCCTCGGGGTCAGGGCTGGGGCTGGCTGTGCGGCCAGGGGTGGGGCGGATGAGGGGAAGGGGCGAGGGCTTGGGCAACAGGAGTCGAGTCAGAAAGAACGGCAGATACTTGCACTTTCGGAGCCCCGCGCGGACTCATCGGATGTGCGCTGGGCCCCCCCCGCGGAGCCTCCGGCACCGCCTCATCGCGCGCTCCGCGCTCCAGGGAGGGGGGCCAGCTCGTTGTGGCAGTCAGGCTACACCACCATTGCTTGTCTCCGACGCACGTCTGTGCGCCATCATTTCTCCCTGAGGCAGTGGCTGCGCGGTTCGATAGAAGGAGAAACATGGCCAGCTATTTCTAACACCTGGATAGTAGGTCGGAAGCTGTTCACACTGCACTTGCCCCGGAAGAGGCCGACATCGTGGTCTTGGCAACGGGCTACAAGCAGAAGTTCCCGTTCCTATTCGAAGATCGCCCAGAGGCTCCCCAGCCATTGTCGGCTTTGCTGCCCTCGTAGCTGCTCCTCTGCAAGTGTCGTAATGCTAGCCCGAAGGCAGGGCGTTCATAATACACAGGTGATGATGTGGGAAAACAGCGCTCTAGCCCGCCGCCAAGGAATATTGTGTGTTGATGCGCGCCTCTTTCTATCTCTTTCTCCCTCTTGGTGATCTTCCCTCTGTACATGAGTCGCTTTGTGGCATTCGCCATACTCAACCTCTTGCGTCTCCTGCTCCGTCTCATCCTTTGCCGCGCTTCCCATCTTACTCTGTCTCCTGTCCCTCCTCGTCTTCCTTTCGTTCTCTTCCTCAACCTTCTCGGAGTCATCGTCGTCGCCCTCTCCTCCACACCCCCTTTGTCCTCTTGCCCTCCCGCCTCATTGCCCCGATCCCCTCGCCCCTGCCCGTCCCGTCCCACCCCGCCTCCTCTCCCCCTCCCCTCTCCTCCCCTTCCCTCCCTTCCCTCTCCTCCCCTCTGCCCGCGCACTCTCGATCCGACAGGGTTCAACCAGCCAACCAGCCAACCTCCCTCCTGCTCTCCTCCACCTCTCCTGCCTCCCCTTGCCCTCATCGCCGTCCTACTTGTGCACCCAGCTTGCACACACTGTTCCAGTTTCCGCGCCTCGGGACTCTGGCCTCCGTGGAGGACGACCCTCTGCCCTCTGAGCACTTCATCATCAACCCCAACGAGCCCAACCTGGAGGGGAGAGAGGGTGGTTGGATCTGAACGAGCATGGGCACAGATGATGGGAGGGGACGGGATTGCATTTTGATGCGCAGACGTGGGCGGGATTCAGGGGACACGGTAAAGGACTCGAGGTGCGATTGGACGTCGCATTCCCGCTTCTCTTGGCGGCCTCGCCCTGCACTGCACAGGTCCCCAGCGGCGATCAGTTAGACTGCCACCGCCTCCTCCCTCGATCTGTGATCTGCACCGCTAGGTGGGAAGAGAGAGGGGCGAGGGGACGTCAAGCAGAAGGGAGAAGCCCCAGCCATAGGCTGTGAGGGAGGCCAGACCCCAGCCCCACCCCCCATGCGTGTTCCTTGGCACGAAGTCATACTATCATTGGGGGGCTCTCGTAGGCTGGTGGTCGCTCATCCCTCTCAGCGTAGTTCATATTCAAGTTATTGGCGGGACCTTTCACGCCTGAGCCGCAACTGCAACGACGCTACCGCCACTCGTGCTGTGGACAGACCACGGGGTGGCCATGTGCGACGTCGAGAGCATGCAGTAGTCGCTGCTCGCCCCATCAATTGCGAAACATCGTGTTACGGATGTAGGCTCCACGTTTGCGATTGCATGGGTTGCTGGTTTTTGATATGGTTCGACGCTCGAAGTAGGAACACGGTGATTACTCTCAGTTTCCACAGCCGTCCGATTACGTGTGTCGTCATGGCGGCACTCCTCGCACACAATATATTCATATATGAAGTACAATGCACATAGACATGCGCATACACATTCATAATCATAAGCATATGCAAACTCAGGGACATACGTGCATGCATACAACCATGCATACCTACATACATACATATACGCATACAGCCAGCCATACGTACACACACATGCCTACATCCATGCATACACATACATACATACACACATGCATGCATGCAGGCATGCATCCATACACATCTACCTACATACACACATACACATATCTACATGAAGCCATGCATACACACATACATACATACACACAATCATACGTCAATCCGCTCATACATACAGACATACCTCCATGCATACCTACATATCTATCTACATACCTACCTACCTACGTACCTACATACACATACATACTTACATGCACACCTACATCCATAGTACATGTGTACAGGGAGATATTTATGCACATATAAACGCATATAGGGGGTATATATTTATACACACGTATCTGACTATGGATGCGACATCGATTTTGAGACAAGGGGTCGCGAGTTTCAGAAGGAACGTGGGGATGAGCAGGTGGAGGAGGATGGGAGGGGAAAGGAGGATTGATGAAGAGGCGGCGGGGGAGGGTCAGGAGGCGGCGAATGCGTAGCAACAAGAACGATTACCCCCACCAAGCTGGCCCACCGATCTACCCCGAGAGCTGCCTGCGCCGCCTCTCCCGTCCTCACGCTTACTGCGCTTTTCCCTCTCCGTGGCCGGAGTCGGTATAACACTACTAGTAGTATAACAGAAATAACAGCATAGCAACATATTCATACTAGTACCAAGAATACATGTTATTATCCGTATCGCTGTTCTTGTATCTATAACCAAACAAACAAACTGCCCAGGACGAGAAGGAGTCGGAGAAGGGGGATGACGACGAGAAGGTGGCCGAGGGGAGGCGTACATCGGATTTATCCGCCCCAACGTGGGCGCCATCCCCCCGATGGCCGAGATGCAGGCCATGTGGTGGTGCGAGCTGCCCCCCCGCGGGGCCGGGCCGCACGGACACCGGTGGGGGACACGTTCTTTCCGCTCGGGGCTCAGGACGGCATCGTGCGTTTCGTTACACGCGTTTGGGGTGGGCACAGCTGGCACGAGGGTTAGGGACATCCATGGCTTTGGAGGAGTAGGATTTTTCATGTCCTTCGCCGTTGGGCTCTTCACCCTGGAAGGCTCCTCGTTGGGGGCATCCCCGTGGGGCTTTGGGCCCTCGGCGAGGGGACTCCTGTTGTTCAGCAACGTTCTCGTGGTCGTGTTTCGACCGCGCTTCAGCCCTCCCCGACGGGGGGTTTCAGCCCCGCCACCTCGGCGCGCCGCGCGGGGGGGGGGCGCGGTGCCTTCGGCGCGCGGGGGTTTCCCGCTGCGGGGGTCTGGAGTCTGCTCGGGGCCATCGGCGGGTGCGGCGGCGGCCCCCCGCTGGCGCTGCTTGAGGTGCGCAGGGTATCCATGCAGCGGTCCTGCATCAGGGGCAACGGTAGGGGGCGGGATAGGCTCCGGGGTGGGTGGGTGCATCGACCCCCGATCGCCCATTCACCGCCGATAGGGGTCTGGTCGCCCACCCCGTCCCGGAACGTGCGGATTCGCAATCAGGGGCCTATCGCCGATCTATCGGCGATGTATCGCCGATTCAAGGTCGATGTTTTCCCTCCTGAGCCAGTCCCCCCCCTGTGGTTGACCCTCACTGCATGCCGGGAGCTTCGCAACTCTTCAGCAAGTTCAGCTCACCAACGTGCCAGTCCTTGCGCACCCGAGCTGTCGTGTTGTCCAGGGCTTGCCATTGAGAGCGCGAACCATCCAGAGGGTGGTGGTTGAATTGCCAGAGTAGGGGAGATGCATCACCTGCAAGACGCGAGAGGTTGTAATCGAACGCATGCCAGGCAGATGCAACCGTGCGATAAGCGCCATCCACACCGCCTCGGAGTTGAGTGATGAGCGCGGGGATCTCTGGGATCCTACCCTGGTCTGGTTTTGTGGGCGTTCGGCTGGTCCTGTATTCTTGCCGTCCCGCTCCGTTTAAATACGGCATGGTCGTTCTGATCGCCCATGCACTCCTGGCTCGAACATAATCCCTCTCCGCGCGAGGCGCCAGCCGTTTCGGATCGTCTCGGGCAGTCGTTGAGGAAAAGGGACCTCGCTGCGGTCGACCACATCTCTTTGAGCAACCGCAAATCTAGCTCCCTTTCCCCTTCCCCTCCCCTTTCCCCTTTCCCCCTCCCCTCCACCTCCACATCCACCTCCACCTCAACCTCTACCTCAACCTCTACCTCCACCTCTACCTCCACCTCAACCTCTACCTCCACCTCTACCTCTACCTCCACCTCTACCTCAACCACCACCTCCCCCTCCCCCTCCCCTCCACCTCCACCTCCACCTCCACCTCCACCTCCACCTCCACCTCCACCTCCACCTCTACCTCCGACTCCTCCGCCGCCGCCGCCTCCTGTTCTTCCTCCTCTCTCCTCCCTTCCTCGTCGTCCTGCTTCTCGCCCTCTCCATTCTCCCCCTCCCTCCTCCTGCTCCTCCTGCCCAACCTCCTCCTTCTCCTCCTCGGTCCTTCCTCCTTGGCCCCCCCCCGTCCGCACCGGATCCCCCGCGGACCTGCCCTTCCCGCTCTCCCCGCGCCGCGTGCCGCGCCCGCCTCCGCTGCCTCCAGGTGCGAGCGGCTCGAGGGCCGCCTCGTGGCGCGGTCGCCCGACTACTACAAGCTCCAGGGCCGCCGCCTGGACTACGGGGCGGGGCCCCCTGCTGCCAGGGGGCGGGCGAGGGTTTTTTTGGGGGGGCCTTCCTCGGCGGCTGCAGAGGGCGCGGTCGCGCCGGGGTGTGGTGTGCGATCTGCGTCGTCGGGGCTTGGGGGGCACCTCGTTGCCCTCGTCGGGTCTCCTCGGGGCGCGGCGGACAACTCCGTCGAGGGCCTCGCCCGCCTTCCACGGTGCGGGTCGCAAGCCGCACCCTTTGCAAACCACGCTGTTCCAGCAGCTGCACCTCGCCGAGGGCGATCTGGTGGTGCCAGGGTCGTCCCGAACGGTCGCCGGAGGCCCGAGCCATGGCTCGGAAGCCAGACGACGAGGATCACTGGGGGTCAATCAGGACACTGTGCTGGCCCCGTCTTGTAAGAGCTGCTCCGCACCGACAAATTCCGTCCTTTCTGCAGGGGCGGCTATCGCTGTCGTGTTCCGCTTTTGGTGCTTCTCTGTGGCTGGACACCAACTGCACGTGGCAGTTCAGGTTGTAATTTCGCAACAGGGTGCTCGGTGGGGGCGCTGATTATGATGATGATGATGATGATGATGATGATGATGATGATGATGATGATGATGATGATGATGATGATGATCATGATCATGGTGATGGTGGTAATGATGGTAATGATCATAATGCTGATGATGATCAATATGATGATGCTGCTGCTGATGACGATGACGATGACCATGGCGATGATGACGATACTGATTACGACGACTATGATGATGATGATGATGATGATGATGATGATGATGATGGTGATGGTGGTGGTGATGATGCTGGTGATGACGATGACGATGGCGATCATGATGCTGATGCTGATGCTGCTGATGTTGATGGTGGTGATGATGATGGTAGTGATGGCGATGGTGGTGATGACGATGGTGGTGATGATGGATGATGCTGGTGATGGTCACGATGACGATGACGATACCCAGTACGATGATGATGGTGATGATGACGACGGCGCTGATGATGCTGGTTGTGACGATGCTGCCGATGATGCTATGGTGACGCTGATGATGATTGTGTTGATGATGGTGCAGATGACGATGCTGATGCTGATGACGATGATGATACTGACACTGATGATGATGATGATGATGATGATGATGATGATGCCGATGCTGAAAATGCTGATGATGATGGTGATAATGATGATGCTGCTGATGATGATAATGCTGCTACTGATGACGATTATGATGATTCAGCGTATGTTTATGCTTATGATGATGGTGCCGATGATGCTTATGGTGATGATGATGTTGATGCTGATTATGATACTGATGATGCTGATGATGATGATGATGATGATGATGATAATGATAATGATGATGATGATGATGATGATGATGATGATGATGATGATGATTATTGATGATGATTGTGATGATGCGTATGATGATCATGATGCTGCTGCTGCTGATGATGATGTGAGGATGCATATGATGATGACGATGTTGATGATGATGCTGATGATGATGATTATGATGATGATGATGGTGATGACGATGGTAATGACGACGATGATGATGCTGGTGGTGGTGATGAATACGCTGGTGATGACGATGCTGCTGCTGCTGATGATGATGATGACGATGATGATGATGGCTTTGTTCTGCTGCTGCTGCTGCTGATGCTGATGCTGATGCTAATGATGATGCTGCTGGTGATGCTGATGCTGATGTTGGTGATGGTGATGATGACGGCTCGAGCGCCGAGAGCGCTTCGCCCACCTTGCCGCGCAGCCTACTCCGACCGAGGCGGCAGCTGCGAGACACATATGGAACTGGCGCGAGCAGATCCTCAGCGCAGCTGACGACGAGGAGACACCCCGACGCCGTGGAAAGCAGTTCCTCCGCCCTGCCCCGTGCTGCCTGATGCCAGCAGGAGTCACGGCTGGGACTTCGCCCCCGCACAGGCCCGCGGGCCAGGCGGCACAGCAACCCCGCCACCAGGAAGCGCCCACCGCCAGCCCCCCTCCCCCACGCAGGGCCGACACAGCCAGGATTTCGAGCGATCCAGCGCTGCACATGGATTCGCGCAGGACAACCTCACCGCACAGGGACGAGCACACCTCATCCCTGAGCCTCTCTCGATGGGCTGCCTGTGGTGTTCTGGCCTTCTCGCCACCGCCACTGGGTCACCGAGCCAGCCCGACCTGCGACGGATGCAGTCCGCGCCGCAGCCTCCTCACGGCTCCTCTTTGGCAGACGACCGCCCTCCCCTCGGGCACGGCTGCAGCCCTGGCCGGCGCCGCTATTGAAGTCGCACACCGCGCAGAACACCCTCGGGCCCGCCGCGTCGAGCACGTGCGTGGGGTGGGTGTTCGCGTTCCACGAGGGTTTTCTGGGCTCTGGCGGGATCGCCTCGTTGTGGCCCCCTGGGGGCTCGCCCTCCTGGTCCTCCCGTCGCCATTACCAAGCCACCGCCACCCAACCCGAAGGTCCTAGACCACCCCAAATTTCGGATGTGAGAGGGAGGGTGTACGGGTTCCATCGTATTTCCTCGATGTTCTGGAGTGCCCCCCCCCAACTGGAAATCGACGAGCCCAACGGTGACTTCGGGTTGGGTTGGGGTCTTGGTAGGTAGTCAGCCTGGGGCCTGCCACGCCCGCGTCCCCTGCCTCTTCCTCTGCCTCCTCGGCTGCGCCCAGGCTGGGCGGCGTCGCCTCCCCCAGCTGGGCCTTTGCCGCCGTGAGGCCGAGGAGGCTCCGCTGGCGCCCTCTCCTCCGCTGTGTTCGGGTTCTCCGCCCCGTCCTGCTGGTTCAGGGCCGTGATCGCGACGCCCACGGCCGCAGCCACGATGGCCGCCGCCGCATCAGCTCGCCCAGCTCCTTCAACGCCATTGGGCCACCCGGCACCTCCACCTGGCCCACCATCTCGAGCTGCCGCTGCTCGACCTCCCTGGATGGCCGTCCCTGTTCTTGCGCACGACTAGCAGCTCCACTTCGCTCAACCATCCGTGATGATGGCTGTGCCGCGGACGTCACATACCCGCGTCGGGCACGCCATGCCCTAAACTTTGCACTCCGCTTTCGATCTCCTCCTGCACCCACGCCAGGCGCGGCGACTCGCTTCCAGCCCAGGCGCGTCGTGGCCGTCCGACGCCCTGGAGATGGTGCCGCCTTCCTGCGTCGCCTCCCGATCCACCACGTCAGCTCCTTCGCCAGGTCGTCCGCCATTTGAATGCGGTCCAGCCTGCCCTGCGCCAAGCCGTGTGTGTGGGCTCCCGGCTCCCTCCTTCGCGCGCTTGCGTTCCCCGCGCGCTGCCCGTCCGAGATGCGACCCTCGAGGACGTCGTATTCCGTGCAATGAGCTTTTACTTTGACGATGCTGATGCTCTGCCCTCCGCGGTCCTCGACCAGACTCCAGAACTCGATCCACAGCTCCCTGTACGCTCTCCTCCGCGTTGCGCTCCACCTTCTCCCAGCTTCCCAGCCGTCGGGCACCATGGGCGAGTCCGTGTACATGATGGTGGGTTCCAGGCAGTTCCTGAGGGCGATGACCGCAGTCTGGAGTTCCCCTGCTCCACGATCCTGAGGGAGCGACCAAGGGACATCCCCTCCCAGAGTGCGGTGCGTTCCGCGTCAGTCGCCCACGTGGACCCCGCTGCCCAGCCATCCCTCGCGAGCTGCCTGTTCTTGGTGCAGATCGCCAAGCCGTCCAAGAGGATCTGCCTCTCCATGGCGCCCCCCGGCCTTGCTGCCCGCCCTCCTGAGGATGACGTCGCTGAGTAGCATCGGCGCTTCCCTCTTCTGATCCGCGACCAGCCTCCTCGACCAAGAAGGGTGCTCCCCGCTGCCTCCCGACGTGGCCGCCTCAGCCCCTCTCAGCACAGCAAAGGCGTGCGACTCGCCTTGCCGTATCCTCCTGTGCGCGTCTAGGGCTGGGCACCGCCGCGCCAAGTGTCGGACCGTGCCCTCTTCCTCGCAACCTCGCGGGCATCTGGCCGGCAGCGCCAAGGGTGGGCCCGCCCTGGCTCGCCGCGCCACTGGCCACAGGCACCCGACCATGGCGTTGCGCGCCGACGAACTGCAAGCTGCCAGCCTCGCCGACGCCATCTTGACCAGGGATATCCTCCTCACGCTGTCGATGGCCCCGTCGTGTCTTACCATTTCCAGCTCCTCGTCGTGGTCCGCCGCCTCCCGCCACAACGCGCCCGCCCTGCTCCACGGCGACCTGCAGCGCGTGGAACCCGCACTGCATGAGGTCCAGTTCTCTGCCCCTGTCGTCCTTCATGGTCTTGAACGGCTCCACGCTCCAGCCGATACGCAGGCGCGCCAGTAGGACTGCTCCCGCTGGGCCCGCGCCTGCCAGGCCCTTGGCCCTCTCGCGCTTCAGCCCCTCCTTCGCGCCCAGGAACGCGTTTATGAGCGCGCGGCGTTCCTCGAGCTCTGCGGCCAAGAGCAGCGCCTTCGCCCGCGCGTCCACCAGCCTGAGGACGTGCTGGAACAGCGGGTCGTCACGCACCGAGGCCGAGATCAGGAAGCTGAGAGCCACGCTGCGGCCAGGCGCCCCACAAGACTGCACCGAGGCCACCTGGCTCCTCCACCTTTGCAGCTTCGCCTCTGACCATGCACTGGCCTCGCAGCCGAAGTCCGTGGCTGGCAGCGGTCCGCTCTACACCACCTTCCGGGCGCTTGGGATGAACGCTCCTCTGGCCTGGCGCCAGACTTGGCGCCGTAGTCCACCCCGAGATTGCGCGACTCGTCGGACTGCCCGAGCTCGCCCACGTTGGTGACCCTGACCAAGGCCTTCCTCAACGCGTCGGGCGACGCGAACGCCCCCCCGACTTGGCATCGCGATCCGATGCACCCATGTCGTCCTCTAGCCCCAGGATGAAGCCTCTGGCTGCTCCTTCGAGGTAGGGCGCCAACTCCCAGAGCCTGCCCGCCATGCGCAGCGAACAGGCGTCGAACATGATGGCTACGCTCACCTCATTCCAGGCGCGACGATGCTCAGCCTCGATAGCCATCATGGCGCATCGGAGGATCCTCCCAGCGTTGCTGCACCCCGCGATGAGCCCACTTGCCAACTCGCACGCCGATGTACTTGGGACTCCGTCGATCATGATGTACCCTGGGTCCCCCGTTCACGCACAGCGCCGCCTGAATGAGCTGCTCGGCGTACCCCACGCCCAGCGCCCTCCTCTGCGCCATGGCGAGAGGGATCACCTCGTAAGCCTTCCAGAGGTCCAAGACAACGCAGGCCACGTCCAAGTGCTGCGCCCTGCTGGCCTCGTTGTGCAACGCCTGCCACCGCACCGCCTCAGCGGCAGCTCGCTTTTGTCCACCCCAAAAGTTTGCAGCCGCCTCGTCGGGAATGTCAGACTCCCACCCCCTGGCTTCTGGCCTCCGTACTCTCGCCAACCTTCTGGTGAACCACTGGAAAAGGCCAATCGGCCTCCAGCCCGCGCTCGCCTCCGCCAGCATGACAATTGTGGAGAAGATGCCCGCCTCTGGCAGTGTGCTGACCGCCTTCTTCAACATGCTGAACGAGATGAGCGCATCCGACAGCTCCTCAGAGTGCTCCAGCTGACCCTGGTTGAAGTGGTCCGCGCCCAGCCCCACACTCGCCCCGAGCGCCTTTGCCGCCTGCGCAGGGCTCCTGAGTGGGGGCCCCGTTGGTGGCCGAACTCTGGCGGGGCCAGGAGCCGTCCGTCACTTTGGGCCCCGGCGTGGTTGCCCTGGCTCTCCTTGTGCGTGCAGACCTCGCCCGCACAGGACGCCGCCACCGCGTCCACCCTCTGCTGACCTCCACTGGGGCTGCCGTGCTCCCCGAGCTTGGCGGGCATCCACCCCTAGCCCCGCGCCTGAACGAGTGGACCTGCGTGCCGCCGATCTCCACTGAAGACCGTATCCGCTCGCAGAAGTCTTGGCGCCGTTTGCCCTCGAACTTGGAGAGCGCCTCCGCCTCCTTGCGGGCCTCCTCAACCCACTCCTCCTCTGTGCTGGGGCACCTCCTTCAGGATGTCCAGCCTGGCGCGCCACTTCGTAGAGCAGGTACCGCGCCTCCGCGCACGCCATGGGCCTCATGACTCCGCGCTGCTGGTCCCCTCCCCCGTCCAGTTTCGGGATCCCCCAGTTGAAACCAGGCAGCTCGCCTCTGCCCGCGTAGCTGTCCTCCTTGCCGTTCGTGTTCAGCTGGTGCACTTTGACCAGCTCCACCTCGATCTGCGCCACGACCTGCTTGGACGCCCCCTCCAGCGCATCCAGCGGGTCCGCCTCCTCGCAGGCCCTAACCGCCTCACCTGGCACCGGCGATGGCGGCTGCAGAGGCCCAGCGGGCCTCCTGGCTGGGAAGGCTCCCGGAGCCATCAGCCTCCTTTCCCTTGGCGCCCGCCCGTGTGCCCTCAGCTGCAGCCTGACCGCCGAGTGCGGCCTGAACGGCCACTCCAGCACCGTGCGCCCCTCGATACGGTGAAGAAGGTCGTTCGACACGATGAAGCAACTAGTCCAAGTGCGACTCCTCCTGCTCCGCGCTAAACTGGCAGGTGCCCACGTCCGCGTCGCTGGAGACCATTGTACCCCTGATAGACACCAGCCACGTCTGCGCCTTCTCGCAGAATGCCTTCGGGGCAATGTTCCAGTCCCCCGCCGGGGTGAAGGGCCTCCCCTTGTTCGCCACGACCTCTCCCAGCTTCTCGAGCACCTCCCACGACCGCTCTACGCGCTCGCGACTAGCACTCCTCCGCGCTGCAGCCCGCTGACTAGTGTTGCCG
This sequence comes from Prorocentrum cordatum, assembly GCA_963575745.1. Classification (NCBI taxonomy): domain Eukaryota; class Dinophyceae; order Prorocentrales; family Prorocentraceae; genus Prorocentrum; species Prorocentrum cordatum. The sequence goes on from CAUYUJ010014671.1 coordinate 723,398, forward strand.
TACACCTGCCTTCACTGTCGACGTGCCTCGAGCCAGCCTCCGCTGGTTCCGCCATGCCTCGCTTCGCCTTCACCAAGACGCCCGTGCCGCGACTCCTGAGGCTCACGCTTCTGGTCCACGTCGCTGGGGCCCGTTCTGGCTGTGCCTGCTGTCAGCGCAGCCGCGACGCCATGCTGCCTGCACCACTGCTCCTCCGCTTTCAGCCTGTTCTCGAAGTGCTGTGTCTCCTGCGTGGTCTTGGTGGGCTCCGTTGCCCACATCGCCAGGTCCCCATTCCGAGCCGTTGGCGCTGACCACCACGAAGTTGGGATGCTCCCTCGACCTCGACCTCGACCTCGACCTGGGCAGCCTCGCGCTATCCTTTGTGGGGCCCATCTGCTGCCACCGCGCTGCCAGCTGCTGCTCCATCCCCAGGCTCAGCGGGTGAGGTGGCTGGGGCTGGCAGCTGCGACCCTTCTGCACTTGAACCCTACGGACTCCAGCACGGTGCGACGCTGCTTCCTCGCCTCGATGATCTGGTCGTGGCTTGGCGTGGATTCAGTTCACTGGCCGAGCATTCCCCACTCATCACCGTCATCATCATCACCACCACCATCACCATAATCATCATCATCACCATCATCATCATCACCGTCATCATGATCACCTCAATCATCATCATCATCACCTTCATCCTCACCATCATCATCGCCATCATCATTCTCATCATCATGATCACCATCATCATTAACACCACCACCATCACCATCACTATCATCATCATCACCATCATCACAATCAGCATCACGACCACTATCACCACCATCATCACCACCAACATGATCACCATCACCATCGTTATCATCACCATCGTCATCACCACCACCATTACCACCATCACTCCCATCATCAACACCATTGCTACCACCACCATCATCATTATCACCGTCATCATCACCACTATGAGAATCGTCATCACCACCATACTCATCATCACCATTATCATCACCACCACCATCATCACCATCATCACCATCACCACCATCATCGTCACCGACATCATCACAACCATCACCACCACCAGCATCATCATTACCACAACGATCATCATCACCACCATCATCATCATCAGCATCATCATCACCACCGTCATCATCAACACCATCACCACCTCCATCACAATCATCACCATAACATTATCACCCTTATCATCATCATTAACCTCACCATCATCACCACCATGATCATCATCACCGTCATCATCATCATCACCACTCATCATGTCCATCATCGTCACCATCATCACCACAATCAGCATCACCACCACATCCATCATCACCATCACCATCATCACAACCACCACCATCACCATCGTACTCATCACCACCACCGTCGTGATCATCACCATCACTACCACCATGATCATCAATATCATCATCAGCAGCATCCTCACAATCATCATCACAATCATCACGATCCGCATCCACCACCATAGTCGTCACCATCATGATCATCATACCCATCACCACCACCATTATCATCACGATCATCATCATCATCACCAGCACCATCACCACCATCATCATCACCACCATCATCACCATCACCATCCCCATCATCATCATCATCATCATCATCATCACAACATAACCACAACTGCCGTCATCCTCAACATCATCGTCATCACTATTATAATCAGTGCCATTCGCATCACCATCATCATTGCCGGTGTCATCATCACCACCACCATCATCATCGTCATCATCCTTATCTTCGCCATCATCATCATCACCATCCGCATCACCATCATCATCACCAGCATCACCATCATCAGCATCATCGCCACCGCCATCATCATCATTACAATGGTCATCACCAACATCATAATCACCATCATCAACATTAGCATCATTCTCAGCATCACAGCCAGCATCATCACCATCATCATCACCATCACGAACACAAGCGTCATCATCACCACCATTGTCATCTTCATCATTGAATAATCATCGTCATCATCATCATCACCACCACCACCATTCTCATCACCATCATCATCACCACCATTAGGATCATCACCACCATTATCGTAATCATCACCGGCATCACCACCATCGTCATCACGAGCAGCATCGTCACCACCACCATCATTATCACCACTACCATCTTCAGTATCATCACTAGCATCAGCAGCACTATCATCACCATCATTATCATTATCAGCATCATCATCATCAGCATTACCATCATCATCACCACCGGCATCACCACCACCTTCTTCATCACCACCCTCCTCGTCATCATCACCACCATCATCATCACCATAATCATCGTCATCATCATCATCACCACCACCACCATCCTCACCATCATTATCACCACCTTCTTCGCCATCGCCATCATCATCACCATTCTCATCATTACCATCACCCCGACACCGTCATCATCATCACACACAGCAGCATCATCGTTATCATCATCGCCATCATCACCACCACCATTCGAATCAACACCAACACCATCATCATCATCATCATCATCATCATCATCAACATCATCAGCATCACCACCATCACCACCATCACCATCATTATCATCATCTAAACCCGATCCAGGCCAGGATCACTAGAGGGAGCGTCCTCTGCCGCCTTGCTCTGCCTTGCGCCGCCTCCCGCCGCCTCGGCTGAGGCTGTGGCTGCTGCTGGGGCTGGGCTTTTGCGGCTGGTGGGGCTGCTGCACGGGCGCGCTCTGCAGCTGCTGCGACTGCTGGCTTGGGCTGAGTCCGCCGCCTCCACCCGGTTCTGCACCTGCTTGGCGATGCGCGAGCCTGCCTCTGAGGACATCCAGCGCCTGCGCCAGCTGCGAGCCTGGCGTTGGAGGTGCCCGCACCCCCAAAGCCCCCCCCTCCCCTTCTTTCTGCATGACCTTCGCGATGGTGTCGGCGTGCTCCCTGATGGCCGCCCTCTGCCGCGCCGGCACCCTGGAGCACGAGCTTCGCCTGGGTCGCGGCCAGCTCTTCCTTGAGCCGCTCGGCCCTGCTTTCCGCCTTGGCGACCGTGGCCTCCGTCTCGCTCATGCGGTGGAGAAGGTTCTGCAGCTTAGGCTCCTCATAGGGTCATCCCACTTTGCCTTACTCGCATGCGCTCAGCGACGACGACTGGCAAAGTTGTGGAATTTAGAATGGCAGCCCTTGGTCGGCTTCCACTCCAGGCAGAAGTGCTTCTCCTGGACCTCGGCGCACTCCAGCTCGTGCAGCAGGCGCGCGCGGTCCAGGATGAGGGCGCCCCTGTTCTGCTTGAAAGACGGTGGAGGCATCCCAGGCCCTGACTGGCCCTTGAGCTTCACGGCCAGGGTGGGCCCGTCGTCACTCCACCTGCTGTGCCATGGCGCCTTCCTCGCTGACTTCCCCGAACCGCAGGAGGTGAGCTCTGGCTCGCGTTTCTTCTTGGCCACCCCGCAGAGACGACATGAGGTGCGCGACGCCCAGTTCGATACCACAGTACCCGACCTGGAGCACGATTCACACCTCCACTCTAGGTGACGATCATCTCCTCCTGCGATGGAAGGCCCGCGCGGACGACAGCTGTTCCTAAGCCAGCCCGCACAAGCCCCGAGTCCGCTCCACTATGTCCCAGCTCGTGGCAGAAACAGCTATGATGCCGACAATGATGGTGATGATGATGCTGCTGATGATGATGACGATGATGCTGATGCTGATGATGATGCTGGTGATGCTGATGGTGATGATGATTATGCTGATGCTGTTGATGATGGCGATGGTGATGATGATGATGGCGATGATGATGCTGATGATGGTGATGATGGTGATACTGATGCCGATCGTGATAATGATGCTGATGCTGATGATGTTGATGATGTGTCTGATGATGGTGGTGATGGCGATGCTGATTATGATAATGATTATGCTGATGATGATGATGACGACGATGATGATGACGAACATGATGATGATGATGAGGATGATGATGATGATGATGAGGATGACGATGCTTATGATTATTATTATTATTATTATTTCCATTGCTAGTATGATGATGATGGTGTTGCTGGTGATTGTGATGGTGATTACGATAATGATGCTGGTGATCATTATGATGATACTGATGATGATGCTGATGCTGTTGATGATGATGATGGCGATGATGCTTGAGATGCTGATGACCATGATGATGCTGATGCTAATGCTGATGCTGATGAGGATGCTGATGCTGATGATGCTGCTGATGATGATGATGACGACGATACTAGTGATGATGATGACTATTATGATGAAACTGCTAGTGCTGATGATGCTGCAGCTGATGATGATGATGATGATGATGCTGATCGTGGTGATGGTATTGGTGATGATGCTGATGATGGCGATGGTAATGATGGTGGTGATGCTGATCATGCCGATGAAGGTTCTAATCACGATTTTGATGCTGATGATGATGATGCTGATGACGATGATGATGATGCTGCTGATGATGATGTTGATGACGGTGGTGATGGTGGTGATGACGATGCTGATGATGATGATGACGACGATGACGATGACGATGATGCTGGTGACGGTCATGCTGATGGTGATGGGGATGGTAATGACGTTGACGTTGATGGTGGTGAAGATGATACTGCAGCTGCTGCTGATGTTGTTGATGATGATGATGATGATGAAGAAGTTGTTGATGATGATCATGAGAAGGAGGAGGAGGAGTAGGAGGAGGAGAAGGAGGACCACTAGCAGGAGGAGGCGGAGGAGGAGGCGGACGACGAGCAGCTGGAGCAGGAGGAGGAGCACCAGCAGCAGCAGGGAGCCGGATCCGTACGCAGCCGCACAGATCCACCATTGCGCTCGGGAAGGCGGGACAGCATGGCAGCATGTGCCAGGGGGAGAACACAACGACTCACAACAGGTTTCTTACCGTCTTCGACGGCGAAGGAGCCAATATGCCCCGATCGGAGAGTAGTTAGAAAGTGGTTTACACCAGCAGATGTGTCACACATACATGACGTCTGATATGTGGCCGCTGGATAGGAGGTGACTTGATGTTCCAGACGGGGTATTGGAGTGAAGGAAGGGGTGTTCAAATGAGTCCTGGTCACCCCTGCCGCCGAATGATTCAGCAGTGGTCGGTAAGACTTCGTCCTTGTCGTCAGCATTTCGATCAGTCGGATACGCATTGCTCCCAGCACGTTCCCATGTCAAGTGCCCAGCTATTTGTGGCATTTCTGTGCCACTCATTCTTTAATGGCTTACCGCACTCCCTGCTCGCTGAACCGAACCAGGTGGACTATGGCTACTACATGTTCGCCCTTGCGCGCGAAATCGGTGCCAACATCTTATGCACATCTCTTCTGCTGTCCTTCTCCCTCTTGTTATCCCGAGGCGGATGACAAGCTTGGCCGCTCCCATTTCACACCTATGAGCTGTATCGCAACCAATTTGTAGTCGCGTGATCTGGTTCGACACGTTCGTACGCTGTGTCTGCCCGCGCCTCTCTCTCTCTCGTTATTCCTCTCTCTCTCTATCTCTCCCTCCCCCTCAGACGTGCACATCTCCCATGCCATTCTATATCAAAGACTTCTCCTGCGACCCCCCGCCGCCCCATGCCCTTGTGGAAGGTTCGACAAACAATGCAACACACGCCCGCTTGTTCTTGAATTCTGCTTCACCCACTTGCTATCGGGGCGTCTGGAACATCACAGGCTCGCATCTCTACCATTGATCCAACCAGCTTCCAGCATTGCTTCACATCGGCTCTTGGAGGTGACTTCTCGGGCAATCTCGGGGCAGTTCAGGGGCTCTTTTAGTGCCCTCTTGGGTCTTCTTCGGTGCTCCTGAGGCCGTCTTTGGCCGTCTGTCTTGGGCCCCTCGGGGCCGTCTTGGGGCTCTCTTGGGCCGTCTAAAGCTTCGCAGGGGCGTCTTGGAGGTCTCTACGAGATTCGCGCGGGGCACTCATGCGCAAACCCACCGGACTCATGGCCAACAGACGCTGTAAGAGTCACCACCAAAACGCTTCGCCGTGTAACGAGGAGCTTGCCAAGGCATATCAGTATACCCCGGAAATGCAATATGAATTTGTAGGTTCGGTGCAGATTGCCAAAGACATTTTTTCTTCGCGTGGGGACCCTTTTAACGATACTTATGTTTTCGACCGTGCTGGCTACGATCTAGACGACCCTACTTTACCGCGGACTTCCAATTACGGCATGGTCAGACCACCGTCAGGGGGACTTGGTTGCCCAGCTTGTGTCGATACCATTTATACGAACTCACCAGCACAACCGCAACCCAAGACAGCGCAGATGGTATTACAAAGAAACCCATTAGTGGGAGTGTCACAATGGTAAGATGAACTATGGAAGAGTACGTCGTCATCTGCTGATACCAGGCAAATGTAGATTGGCCAACCCGTGGCAGTTACCAGGCAATCGCGGACAGTTCCGACCGGCTGATGCCCGGCCAGCGGCAGCCGCGCCAGCAGCGCCAACTGCAAAGCAGGATGCGCGGCCGCGCGCCCCGAGGCTAAGGCAGGCCCAACTGGGCGACGATCTAATTGCAGGCGCCAGCAGCTACGACATGACCCGGGTTGTCTACGGGGGCAGCCGCGGAAGCGCCGGCAGTTCGGACGACCGCCGCAGGCGATCGCAAGTTGTGGGCAGGCGTGGGCGCGAACAGGGAGGCGACGCCCTTCTCCCACCTCAGCCACGCGCTGAGGCACGGCCACGTGCGCGACTACCTGCCTGGACGCGTTTTGACGTTCAGGTAAGGCTACAGCACTTGCGTAGTTATGATCCAGCCGTAGTCACCAAAGAACTACGGAAACTCCACGTACAATGGTACTTCGCGAAAGAACCGAATATGATTTATACTGTCGAAGGTGGGCATGGATAACAGCCGCCATAATCTGATCAAAGCAGCGTGTGACTCATGCCGCTAGCGCAGGGCTTGGGAGAAACCTGGCAACGCGATCATGTCATCGGTTGCCCTCCCAGAAAAATGTGAGGAAGTCGAATGCGGTATCTTGTTCTACAAACAACTACGCGGTGTTGCCCATGTAGTAGGTCGCTGCGTTCGATTCAGTGCTGGCATGGAAGCGCCCGGCAGACGCGTCCACACCATGCCGAATGTCTTTGACCAGCGTTGGATGCAACATGGCGCAGCCAACGTCTTGTACTCCGACGGTGCAGGGCTGTCACCAACGGCGCAGCAAAGGCTACTCTTGGCTCGAAGGGCACAGAACTCCGCATTCGCGCGCGCGGCCAGCACGTTGAAACAAGCGAAGCCTGAATCGGCATCCTCAGACGCCTCCAGCGCGCCCTGGAATTATAGTTCAAGATGCCTGATATCCTTCTTGTGTTCACTAGGCTACTGCGCGAGGCTTCGTTTGTCAGTGATGCGTCTGCGTCTTGCAATTGAGTATCTTCATGCAACGCACTGCACGGCAGACAACCAGCATGTCTCCCTGATCTCTCTGGCCCTGATTACGAACAGAAGACGACTGCCTCCGATCGCAAGCGGAAACAGCATATCAGGCACATTAGCATCAAAGCCACCGGGCAGACCACTGCGGTAGCCAGAACCAAGCGCGCTTTACGCACCAAGACCTCCACGACCGGTCAGCACCATTTCAACGCGGGCAATCTCGCGGACGACCGCCGCCTGGCAACGATCAAGGATGATTAGGGGATGGAGTTGCTTGTTTTTGCGATCGCGCGGAACGAGCCCGAACGGGGCCGGGCCATTGTCGAGGTTGGTGGAAGAGAGGTGCAGGTACAATGTCCTGACGCACGACGTACAGTGTACATCGGGGCGTCAATGGCACGCGAGATCGGCTCAGACAATGCGGCTTTGCGAACTGTTTTGGCCTTCGTTGCTGGACTGCTTGCGAGGAAACCTGCCGCGGTGTTTGGCTGCGTACCTGCCAAGCAAGGCCGAGTGCAAATGGCCGGTGCAAACCGGCTATCACCTAAGGTACACTCGAGTACTGTAGACTACAGTACCTCATCCGCAACTCTTTCCGCTTCGAAAATGCAGTTGCTGCTCGACTGGCCAAGAGTGCGCGCCAACTCCCAGCGGCGTCCTATGCTGACAGCTGCGCGGTAGTTTACTACGACAGCGAAGTGGGCCCGGGCTTGCACTGCAACGAAGCCGATGGCACGGCATCTCGGGTCATCTTGGGCGCCTCTTGGGCCGTCTTGGGGCCCTCTTGGACAGTCTCGCGGCCCTCTTGGGCCGTCATGGGCATCTCGCGCAGGCCCTCTTCGGAAGTCTTTGGGCGGTCTTGAGCTTTTCTTGGGCCACCTCCAACGCCGTGAAGGCCGAACGGTCGTGTGTGCTACAAGAGTGCGCTTCCCGAAGGCAGTTGGCGATCTGTGCCTTTGGGTGCCATCTTGGGGGTGCGATTGGGAACCTGTCAGGGCGTCTCAGATGCTTCTTGGGCCGCTCGGGGGCCATCTTGCGCATCGTGGTTCGATTGTTCGGCCACTCGGGGCCCTCGCGGGCCGTTTTTGGGCCGTCTGGCAAGCCCCGGCGACCGTCTTGGACGCCCTTGGGGCTGTCTTGGAAGGCCCGAACAGCGCCGGAGGAGTTCGGGGGTGAACCGTGTGGGGGCGGGGGAGGGGGTCAAATGGCCAACTGTCCCGTTTGGGGGCCCTGGGGGGGATTGGTGGGGGGATATCGCGCGCTTAGAGACGAGACCTGCTAGGGGTCGGCGGATGGCAAGATCGAGATTCTCGACAGCTTAAGAAAACCAGCGGTTTTCCAACGGGGCGCTTCAAAAAATCATCGCGCGCGCCCTCATCGCGTCTTAGAGCTTCCTCGCAAGAGCCGCGCCAGCGTCGCCATCTTCAACGGCGGTATTTCTCATCATCCTCATCGCCGTCATCGTCGTCGTCGCCGCAATCATCATCATCGTCGTCGTCGTATTCGACATCGTCTTTGTCATCGTCATCGTTGTTCGTCGACGCGGTCTTCTGCGTTGTCTCCGCCGTTGCGCGCCACGCGGGATTGACTTGTTCCGCGCGACGAGGACCCCCGTGCCAGAGGGCTCGTTCAACTAATTGAATGCGTTTTGTTGGATAATTGCGGTCGCGGCCGCGTGAGTTTCGTCGACCAAATTGCGGGCTCGTGGCTGGGGTGTTTGTGCGAGCGCGGGGGGTAGTTGCACGCGTTGCAGCGACGTGGAGTACACCGCATGACTTGAACCGCGTAGCTCGCACTTCACAGATGAGTGCGTTATCTCCTACCACACTGATTCTCCTCTCTAGAAAGGAAAGAGGTTCTACCGCCCCCCCCCCCCCCCCCGGGGTTAATATCCACACTTCCGCAGTCCAATTTGCATGTGATTCTGCCCCGTCGCCCACCCGAGAAATGAATTTGCACATCGCGGGGGGGGCCGGCATCGCCCCCCCCCCCGCCATCTTCTGCAAACATTAGATGCGCGCGCGCTCGTTTATCAAATATCATAAGTTTTCAAGAACCCCTTGCGACAAATGGGACGAAGTGTGCTCGCGCGCATTGTCGCGCGCGCCGAAATCTTTCAAAAACGTGCGATTTCGGAAGATCGGAAGAATTTCAAAATCGAGTGCCCCCCTAAACAAAACAAAAACACGGTTTCGCAACGAGGATTTTCAGCGAAAGCGCGCGCGCGCGCTCTTGCGAATTCTTGAGGAAACCATCGGTGTTTCAAGATTTCCAGAAAATGCAATCAAACGGTCTTCGCGCGCGCATGTCGAAATCGTTCGAGCGCCCTTGCGCGCGTGCCGTCGCGAGACCTGATGGGGGCTCTGAGATCGCTTTGAGCCGCGCCGCGGTCTTCTCGGGGTCTCTTGGAGGCACGTCGGGAGCAATCTTGAGGCATCTTCGGCTCTCGTGAGCCTCCTTGGAGGCCACCGCGGAGCATCGGAGGTTCTCTCGGCGCCACCCTGGGCGAAAATGGCCCCTCTGACCCCCCCTCCCCGAGCGGAGAAATCTCGGGGAGGGGGGGGGGGGGGGGGGGGCTCCCTGGAGGGAAGAGGGGAACTTGGAAGAGGACAGAGAAACACCTTTAGACCACCTTCGCCCTGAGGGCTGATGGGGCCACAGCTCCGGCTCATTTGAACCATTCGATGGTCTCCTATGTTCCTCTGCTGGACATGGGTATTCGGGTCCAGGCGAATCAAGAGTGCGTCCACGTGATCATATTGCTCGCCCAGTTCCCCTCCCTCTCCCAATTCCTCTCCCCCCCAATCCCTCGATGCTCCTGCCTCCCCTCTCCTGGCCCCTGCCGTGCCCGAGCGGGCCATGTGCCGTGCTTCGGCAACGCTGTCCCCCGCTGCGCGAGCCCGGGGGGGGCCCCCTTCTCCTGTTGCCCTCGCTCTCCAACCTTTTTACGTTCTATATTCACCTCTTGCATCTTGTCTCGCATGTGGGATCAGACTCTCAATGTCGAGAGCAGAAGCGATCAGTGCGCCCCTCTGCTTCGCAGACGTTATATTGTGCCCTGCGACGACATGCAGACGACGCGTGAGCGCCCGCCCCCGCTGGACAGAGTTTACTTTCACCGGCGTCATGAGGAGGTGGTGGTGGAGATCGTGGCGGGGGCGGGGGTGGGGTACTACCAGCCACGTAGCGGGGCTGGAAGCGGGGGCGGGAGTGCCTGTGATTTGTTCGTGCGCAGTTTTCTCAGGCCAGTGGAAGAGTGGCGAGATCACCTCACTGCGAAGGCTGATGCAGTGACCCGAGAAGGCTCTCGGGCGCCAGTGTTGGCCCGTGCAGCGAGCTTGATGACCTGTGCTCTCTCGGGCGAACTCTTCGACGTTTTGGTTTGGGGCTGCGCTGGCGATGTGCGCCGGGCGATTCCGACGGCGAGCTGCAATCCCACCGAGGCCCAGACGAGGCTTCTTGAATCCAACTCGATTTTAGATCGCGCCCTCGAGGAAGGAGGAGGTTTCTCACGGGGCTCCGAGGAGGAGATCTGCATGCCCGTCATGGTTGGCCCTGGCGCGATCGCAGTGGCGCGGGCTCTGCTGTCTCGCGCGGCGCCAGCGCCTGGAATTATTATTGTTCAGAGTCTATACCCGGGGGGATGGAACAACTAAGTGACGGGGGGATGTGCCGCAGAAGTACGACGACGGATTGAAGCTACGAGAACGGCTTGGAGGAGGATGGGGAGGTTTTGGGAAATGACTCACTCTCTACGTTTGAAACGCCTAGCTTCTAAAGGCGCGGTGCCGTCGGCAGCGCGCTCTGGCCTGGAGTCGTATCTGCCAGGGAAGCGCGGCCTGCGCAGGCTGGACGCAGTTGTGCTTGCGTTTGCTCGCGTGGTGCTGCGTGACCGCAGGCCAGTGTTCACGGGGGGGGGGCTCCTGCGGGGACGCGCCCGAAGTACCGTTCGCTGCCCGACGCTGCGGTTTTACCAAAACTACGCATCGCGGATTCCCGTGCTGAGCTCCTGGCCCGACAGCCACTTGCCGCCATTTCTGGGGCTCTAGAGGGCCCCGGCGAAGACGCGACGTTCCTGGATGATGGATCTGTGAGCCCGCAAGCTAACCCTTGGGCTCGGCAAGTTCAAATGGATCTGGAGGCCCTTCATCATCTAGAGGGAGGCTCGGCGTTCCTGGAGGCCTATTCTGTTCGCGACATCTTCCGGCATGATACCGCTGCTCGGGCCATCTCGGGGTTCGACGCTGACGAGCCCCGCGAGGTCTCCATCCATCGAGCCCCCCGCGAGCGCCCCCACCGCGTGTTCCTGATGCTGATCCCCCAGGGGCCTGTGCATGTAAGCTTCCTGGTCCAGGTCCAGACGATGTGCGCGGGTGCGTCTTCTACAGTGCGGGGGCCCAACGGGCTCGTCAGTGCCGCCGCCGCCCCCGCAAACAACGGGTGCCCGCGCGTATGTTGGTTGTGGTGAATCAGTGTCTCTACTGCTTGTCGGGTTTCAAAAGTGCGGTGACGGCAAAACGACACGTGGTGAAATCGCTGCGGAGGGGCCGCTTCATCTGCGACGGGAGTCCGCGCGCGCCAGAGCTGACCGCCCCGCCCGACCTTCGCTGCCCATTCCGCGTGGATCAAGAGACTGCGTTCCAGGACTTCATTGCGCGCGTGCCACCTGGCTCGAGGCGCTCGGCGCCTTTTGACGCGTTGGAGGAGACGCAGAGACACCTCGGGGGCGCTCGCGCCCCAGCTGCGCCCGACCTCGTCAACTGCGATGGACCTCGCGCAGCGGGCCCTCAGCGTCGAGGCGGGCGAACGCGGCAGGGCCCTCCGCTCTCGGCGCGGCGAGCGCGGCGCTCCGCGCAGGGTCCGCCGGGCAGAGCCACGCGGGCCCGCGGCGGCGGCAGGGGCCGAGGGCGACCTCGCGCCAGCGGCGGCGGCCGCGGTCGCGGCGGCGCCGGGCCCCCCCCACCCCCAGGGCAGCAGCGGCAGCAGCGGCGGCGACAGTAGGCGCTTCAAGGAGCAGCCCATCCCCCGGCCCAGGTCTTCGACATGGCGGACAGCGCGCGCGGCCTGCAGCGACGGGACTTCGCGCAGCTCCAGAACAAACGTATGTCCATCGAGATGATCCAAGCGCCGATGCCCGTCGCGATGCGGGCGGCTTTCAGGGGCATGCAGGGCATCGCGGCGCTCGGGTGCGCAGCGTTCTTGATTGCGCTCGTTCAGGCGGCCACGCAATCAGCCGAGCCGTTCAGTTGACGGGCAAGTCTTTCGCACAAGAGGCCACCCGCCTGCTGCGAGGTCACAGAGGCGAGATCCGAGCAGGCAGCCCAGTGGAGGCGCTGGAGAACCTGGGGGTCCCGCGCCCCCACCTGCGTCTCGCGCTCGTGGGTACCCTCCAGCGGCGAGGAGATCGAGTGGGGGCTCAACATGCAGCGACCGTCAAGGCCTATTTGGATCGTGCCCAGGGAGATCCGATGCTCGCGAACCCCTCGCTCGCCCGGCAGGTCAAGTGCCGCCGAGTGTCCTACGCGCGCGACAAGGAGACGGGGGCCCAGTCGGAGGTGCTGGCTGCGCTCGTGCAGCTGGGAGCGAAGATCATGAGAAGGACCCCTCCGAAGTCGCGCCAAGGGAGGCTCCTGCAGCTCGCGTTGGACGGCCTGGATACGTAACCGACTCCAGCAGGGTGAGGCAGGCGGCGCCGTCCTGTGCTGGCCAGGCTCCGTCCTTTCCCTCCTCCTCCTCCTCCTCATCCTCCTCCTCCTCCTCCTCCTCCTCCTCCTCTCCCTGTCTCGCCGTCTAAGGCTTCGTCTCGTCGTCCCCGCTTGATCTTCTCCTCGTCTCTAGACGCAGCGATGTACCGACTCACTCAAGGGTCCCAGAGTGCCGACAGCGACAATTCCGCGGGTCGTCGTCCAGGGAACGTGTCATTTCAGCGGTTTCGCTTTTCAGGGCAAGGTCGCTGCTTTTAAAAAACCAAAATTTTGTTGGCTTGCCTGCGGTTCAATAGAGTGGATCGTGGCCGCCGTCCTTTTTGTCTGGGCCAGGGGGCGTGGCCTCGCCCCAGAGATACCTCCGTGCTGGACTCGCGAGGCACACTGGGACCCTCCCCCCGCCGTGCGAATGCACCGCTGCAGATAGCGCGCTCGTGGTCCTTGTGCCGTGCCGCTGCTCTCTCTCTCTCTCTCTCTCCCTCGCTTCACGTATGCAGACACGTGGATCAGTCGAGGACCGCGGCCGCTGCCCCTCTCCTGCCTCCTTTTTCCTTCCTCTTCACTCCTCCCGCTTCCCACCTTCTCCCTCGTTTCACGTCCGTGCTCCCTAATCCTCTTGCCACCTCCTTCTCCTCCTTCCTCCTCCCATCTCCTCCCTTCTACTCCTCTCGTCTCCGTCTCCTCCTGGCTCCGATTTTTCCTTTTTCTTCGTCTGCCCTCCTACTTGCTCCTGTTATTCATTATCGTCCCTGCTGCGTCTACTTCTTCCTCCCTGCCTCTCCGTCGTCCTCCTTGTTATCATCTTCCTCTCTTCTCCGCCTCTTCCCCCCCTCCCTCCTTCCGCTTCTTCTCCTTTCTCATCTGAGCCCAATCCCTCTTTAGAGGTCAGGGGCATCCAGACTTCGCCGATCCGAAACCCTCTTTTAAATATCGTGGAACTACCATTCTTACCCACTCCAGCCCCGTGATTGTCATATCCGCCGAATGTGGATTCGAATGGTCTTGAACATTGATGGCGGCTTTTCTTGAAGAGGTACGCGGCTTCCTGGCAACGCGCGCGAACGACGTGGGGCGGGCTGCAGCCGTGTTGATCCGCGTGCGGGACAACCCCACCGCTTCGCTCCTGCTTTCAGGGCTGGGTAATTCGACCCCCGCCGCGGCACTGCCGCAGCGTGCGAGGATGTTCGCCGCGGCGGCCATCCTGGGCGCGACGTGCGAATCTGCCACGAACGCTGACCTGCCAGCGCTCCTCGGACAAATCTCAGAGGAACGGCTCGCTGGCCTGCAGAACTGCGTGCTTCGCCACCAGGTCGAGTCCCTTTTGATCAAGTCTGTGCACCTCTCGTTTGTCCATTGCGCCGAAGCTGTTGGCGGCGCGTTCCGCCGGGCACGCGATGACGAGGTCGCAGTGCAAACTCAGCCTTTCCGAGGCGCCGGGCAGGTGGGGGCCCTTTGTCAAGGGCCTCGCGAAGACGAAGAACCTGGCCACCCTGATCCTCGTTGGCAACCGGCTGGGCATGCACGCGGGGGGGCGCGGAGGCCCTCGCCGAGGCCCTCGCGAATATGGCGAAGCTGGCCACCCTGGACCTCGCTGGCAACCAGCTGGGCATGCACGACGCGGGCGGCGCGGAGGCCCTCGCCGAAGACCTCGCGAAGATGAAAAAGCTGGGCGGGCAGGCGGGCGGCGCGGAGACCCTCGCCGAGGGCCTCGCGAAGCTGGAGAAGCTGGCCATCTTGGACCTCGCTGGCAACCGGCTGGGCAGGCACGCGGGGCACGCCGAGGCCTTCGCCGAGGCCCTCGCGAAGATGGAGAAACTGGCCACCCTGGACCTCGCTGGCAACCACTTGGGTTCGCGCGGCTGTGCCGCCGTATGCGGGGCCCTGCCGCGCGGCGCCAACTGCCATTGCTTTTGAGTCGCCCCGACGAGCTCGGCGCGTGGGCGCAGCGGGCGTCCGCCGAAGCGCTCCGCCCTCAATGATCCCTCCTTTTGCCTCTTCTTCGTCCCTTCGCGCTCCCGCCTCCTCGCCCCGCCTCCTCCCTACGCGCCATTTTTTTTTTCTCGGAGCCTTCGTCGGAAGGCTTGTGGTTCCCTTGGGCCGTCAGGAACACCTTTGGAAACTCTTCTTGGAGCTTCTGGGGCCCTCTTCTCGTGGCGCTCTTGGTGCTTCTGTTTGTCTTCTGGGGTGACTTTGGGCGTCCTGGGTGCGGAATGGCCGAATTTGCCAAGCTAGGTTGCGTCCTGGGGGCCTGTTATGGGTCCCCTTGGGGCCGTCTGGCGGCGTATTCCGAGCCTCTTGATTAGTCCTGGGGCCATCTTGGGTCTCTTGCCCTCGGTTCGTCTTGCGGCTATATGGGGCCGTCTTGGTGAACCGTCTTGGATGCATCTGGGGACATTTTGGAGGCCACGAGCCGCATTCACCGGATCATCAAGCATCCCTTCCTTTCCCTTTGTAATCCTTATCTGGTGGACTGAACGTGGGTCCATTGAAACAGCAGGCGGGGATGCCGAACTTCGTGATCCCTCCAAAGTTCCTATCGTAGCTCTGATTGTGGAGATGTCTCGGGCGAAACTTGATCTAGACATCCTCACACCGATATCTCTGGAAGAAAGCTGAGTCTCCCGCCTGGACTCCGTTTTTTTAACTAACCCCCGGGGGGCCATTCTCATTGAGCTATTATTAATTAAAGCCGAGCTCCGCCTCCAGTCGAAATGATGAAGCAAGGGTCAGTTCGGGCTCGGACGCGGTTTGCATGTGCCTCCCCATCCATGCCGCCATCCTCTTCACAAAGATCGTGCCCCGTGAGGCGCTCCACCTGTGGCCGCGTGTGGGGAGTTTGCCTGCGCCCCCTGTCGATTCCGCCATCCATTTCAAACGGATCGAGCCCCACAGGCAGCTTCACCTGTGGCCCCATGGGGGCAGTGGGTTTGCGCCCCCCATCCCTTTCGGTACACCCTTCACGCGGATCGTGCCCCCACACTGGGGGCTTCAGATGTGACCTGTTGTCCCATGGGTGAAGGTCGCATGCGGGCCCCCGTCCACTTCGGCGTAGCCTTCACGCAAATGCGCAGCGTAGTGCCGAAGTGAAAGGGACAATCATACGTATACGCTTTACGCAGACTGTGCCCCAAAGGCAGCTCCACCTACGGCTCGAGTGGGGATTTCGTGTGCAAGGCCCCGTTCATTTCCGCTCACCCTTCGCTCTGATCATGCCCGACCGCCCATTTCAGCAAACCCCTCGCGCGGATCGTGCCCCCATGGACTCCAGGGGATATTGCATTTGTGGATTCGCCCAGTTCGGCACACCAATCGTGCAGTATATGAGAAGAGAAAAATAGGGCCTGCTCCAGACGCAACTTCATAGGGTTGGGTCCTCCGCCAGGCTAATTCCCCCCTCTCGATACGCGTCTTTTCACATATTCCCAAGCGGCTAGACTATGCACAAGGGGTCCTCTATACGGTGCTATATAGCCCTGCAAACGCGGATAGGAATGAGAGGTTGGTTTGAGTCTGACGCGTCTTAGCAGTTTCGGCAGAAACCCATTGAATGCGCCAGTTTGAGGGTACCAGTACGAGCAAGCAGGTATCGGAGCCCGCCGCGGGCCTCATATATATATATATATATATATGTATAGGCGCTACAGAGGGCACATTGAAGAAGAAGTCGACCTGCCAGCCAGTGCCTTGTGGAGTTTCTTAATCTTCCGATGCCCCCTGGGGCCCACATGACGAATCTTCCGGGGCACTTTAGAACCCTCAAACACAGACGAATCGTATGCCCCAAGAGGTTTTATCGTTTTGCGCCAGATGAAACCCAACTCAGTGAATGGGTTGGTATGTACATATAACCGACTGCCCCGGATAATAATGTATCCCCCCTTTCCTCCCTGAATCTTTTTCATCCCGTGTCAATATGATTTAACTGTGGAGAGGGGCGCGGAGGCCGAACTTGATAATCACTGGGGGAAGTTGCGAATCGAAGTTGCTATTATCTTATGTTGACTAGCAACAGCATCAAAAACGTTGAGCATGGCAATGGTGGTCTCACCTATTCAGCTTCCGCAGTCACGAGCGCGTGGCAGGGCTATGGGATTCTCACTGTTTCAGTTTTCCCAAGTCACGAACGTGCGGCAGGGCCATGGGATTCTCACTTTCTCAGCCGTTCCCGAGTCAGGACAGTGTGGCAGGGCCATGGTGACCGATTTGGGTTTTGAAGTTGCATACGTTTTTCGACCAGGCAAGTTGTAGCCACGAGACTAGAGATTTCTCGAGTCAGTCTTGTGCCAAGCTCTACAAGGTCAGTGTACACGAGCGCCCAGGATCATCATCATGCTCATCATCACATTCGTCAGGAAAATCGTTGGTTATCCCCGCCAGACCCCCGAACTTTATTATCCCCAGGGGAGTATTCTCGGGAGCGGTCGGTTATGTATGTGTGTATATGTGTTATATGCACGTCTTTCCGCACATATTTATATTTATCCTTATCTATTCCGTATGCCCCCTCTCCTTCTCTATGAAATGTATGTAAGTATTTATGCATGTCTGTATGTAGATCGGCTGGTTGGTATGCATGCATATATATGTATATAGGTATATGTATATGTATATGTATATTGATATGGAAATGAATATATATATATATATATGCAGATGTATGTATATGTATATGTACATGCACATGTATATGCATATGTATTTGTATATATATATATATATATATATATATATATATTTGCATATGTATATGTATATGTGCATGTATGTATGTATGCCTGTATGCATAGATGTATGTATATATGTATGTATGTATGTCTGTGTGTATGTATGTTTGTATGTATGTATGTATGTATGTATGTATATATATATATGAACGTATACATGTGTAGATATATGTAAGTCTGTGGATGTATGTATGCATGCATGCACGCACGTATGCACGTATGTATGTGTATATATATATATATGTACGTACGTACGTATGTATGTAGGTATGTACGTACTTGCATGTATAGGTCTATCGGTCTGTCTGTCTGTCTTTATGATTGTATGTTTGTGCGTACGTATGCATGCATGTATGTATGTAGGTATGTACGTACGTGCTTATGTCGATCGGCATGTCTGTCTGGTTGCCCGTCCATCCGTCCATCTGTATGTGTGTATGTATGTATGTATGTATGTATGCATGCATGCATGTATGTATGTATGTATGTATGTATGTATGTATGTATTTATGTATGTATGCATGCATCTAGATATGTGTGTGTGGGGAACCCTGGCACCAGGAACCGGGAACCCGGGAACGCAGCCGCCCACCGAGGTCAAACCAGAACCCGCAAACGGGAACCCGGAACCCAGACTGGGAACCCAGCCGCCGCGAATCCAGAACCCGGAACCCAGATCCGGAAATCCGGGAGCCCGGCCGCCTATCGAAATCGGCTGCGATTTTTCGCCAAATCTTTGAATACCCGCTAAGATCTCTACAGTGCAAGCGCTGATTTGGGAATACAGGCACCCAGTCACGATAGGATCTCTTGCTTCCCGATAGGATCTCTTGCTTCCCTTGTTTCATGTCTGTTGTGCTCCAATCGGAGTCACATTTAACACCTCGCACTGGCCTCACTCTCTCGTACTCCTCCCTCAAACAAGCAAGATATCCTACTTTATGTGTATCGCGTATGCTGAAACATTCGAATAGGCCCGCCGCCAGCGCAGATATCATCATATAGCGGTGGGAAATGCGCAATTGTTCCATCTTCGGCCCCTCTGCGGAAACCTCTTGGAGGCCTCTCGGGGCGTCTTGAAGTCGGGGTCCCATCTTGGGAGTCTTGTGGCGATTTTTCTGCGTCTCGGGGTACTCCCGGACCGTCTTGAGGGCCTCGAGGGGCCCTCTTAGCCCGTCCTGAGGCCCTCTTGGACCCGAAAAAGTCATGCGAGAAGATGCCAGGAGCTTCGGGGGGCACGCGAGAAGCCCCATGAGATTTGAGCCTCTGGGGTCCGGGCCCCCAAGAGACTCCTCTGGAGTGAGGGCTCCGGCTCAGTGGATGTGGCAATCGACCTGAGGGCACGCCCAGCCCGTGCCCGAGGGCACGGTGGCGGATTCGTGGCCGAGGCTCGCCGCGTTCCTTATGCGAGGACCATGAGTGCGACACTTGTCCAGATATAGAGCCAGTGCCCAGTTGAGTCTCTATGGTGTCGCTGGGCGTGGATGGGTTTTGACTGGAGCGCATCTCTCGTCTGGACGTTCCCTCCTTTTGCAGCTGGCCTCATGGGTTGGGCCGTCCGAGTTCCCGAAGCCAGCCACAGTTATTTGACATTGTGATGGGGCTTTCGTGGGGCCTCTCTAGGCCTCCTCGATCCGACGGCATCGCGTTGAGAAGGCATCAAACGACATGGACATTTTTGCCGGAACTGGTATTTGACTAACGATTTTTCGTGAAGGGCGGGGTATTGACATCGATATTCTGCAGCGCGTTGCGTTCTAGAAAGCTTACACACCGTGGCGCGCGGCGCCAGGATACATTGTACCACATTGCAGCAGGCCGCGCGCAATGTCCCACAACGCTGTGTGTAGTATTCCACAACAACTACGCCAAGCCACGTGACTGTGCATTTAATCATATTGCAGTGCACTAGAAACTGCGAATATGCTCGCACCCCCCCCCACACATACGGTCTTATTCTCGTGTGTAATCACTTGTCGTGTGCGCATGTGTGGAATTAAGTCACCAGCGGGAATGGACGATGATTGTCGAAAGTGACGTTCTCATTGCTACCCTGCTGTTGTCGACGTTGGTTGTGTCCCTCTGCTTCCTCCTCATCCCCCTCTTCATCCTACCTGCGATCCCACATGGTACTCCAGAGTACTACCACGTTTTCAATTTACCGCGTCACAGTTGACTGAGTTCGGACGTGAACCCTTGACGATGCCGCGCTGTGCGCTTCGGCGCTTCGCACCTATCCCTGAGCTCGGCTAGCGTTGCTGAGGTGACGTCCGTTCGTCTGCTCGTCAGTCCACTCCGCCCTCCCCCCCGAACAAGGTGCCATCCCCAGCCTCTTGTACTGGCTGTTCCGCAATCCTCGCATCGCTATCACCTGCGGCTTCGGCCAGGCTCCCGGCCCGTCGGCTGGCTTCAGCTGCCGCTGGTCCTCTTTCTCTTGCACATTGGGGATCTGGACTGAACGTTTTTCCGGTCTCCTCTTCCTCTTCCTTTTCTCCTGTTCCTCCCCGGCCCGCCAGCGCGCGGCCGCGCGCCGACGTCGGGGGAGGGGGCGGAGGGCGCGAGGGGCAGGAAGAGGGGGGGGGGAGGGAAACGAGGTTGGGAGGGACTTGGGGGGGGGGACCGCGAGCCACCGCCGGACGGGCGGGCGGAGGAGAATCACTTGTCTTGAGTTCGCCCGAGCAACGGCGGACACCACGGGACACCACGGGGCACCGCGGGGCACCGCGGGACACTGCGAGCCACCGCTGGACGGGCGGGCGGACGAGAATCATTTGTCTTGACTCCGCCCTAGTAACGACGGGTACATTCCTCTCGCGCGCCCACGCAGCTTCGCCTCGCCCGCACGCGCGACACGAACGAAACGAAACGATTTCCCAGTTGGGGGTCTCCGTTCCACTGCGATCTCACCCCCCAACCTCCGACAGGTTCCGACAGAGAGAGAGAGAAGGATTGAGAGGGAGAGAGACAGAGAAGGAGAGTGAGAGAGAGAGCGACAGACAGGCAGAGGCAAAAAGCGAGGGGCACACCCATACAACAAAAAAAAGGCCTCCTCGCCCGGCATCGCGCTCCTTCCTTATCCTGCTCCTCGCCCTCCCTCCGCTCCCTCGCCGCCCCTCGCCCATCTATAGATACAGGCATGTATGCACACATAGCTTTACCATAAACTAACTTACAGGTGTACATCGTGATGCATGTGCATAGAGGCACCCACATAGAGAGAGGGAGAGAGAGAGAGAGAGAGCGAGAGAGTGAGAGAGATATATATAGAGAGAGAGAGAGAGGCAGGGAGAGATTGAGAGAGTGAGAGAGTGTCAGAGAGAGAGAGAGAGAAAGATGGAGAGAGATGGAAAGAGAGGGAGAGGGAGACCCGGGTATCCGATGCCTGATTTTATTGATACGGGGGCCCCTGGAAGTCCCAACACTTTCCCCAGGGCCGGCTTTTCACCCTGAGCCGTTCTATGACGGTCCACCAGATGTTCCGCTTTATGACGGTCCACCAGAGGTCGCTTTATGACGGTTCACCCCGAGCCGCTTCATGACGGTTCACCCCGAGCCGTCTCATGACGGACCTTTTCCCCAGGGGCCCAAGGGCTTGGCGAAGGCGACCAGGGACCGCGTATACTGCAAAAGACTTCCTCTCGGGTGCTTGATCCACGCGCTGGAGGTCCGGGAAGACGAAGGCACAAGGGGGCGATCGTGCCAGGCCCACATGCCGATCTTCCGCTTGCAGGGCCCCTTCCGGGACCCCAGTGCCGAGGAGACCTGCGCGCGGGAGCTGCTCGGTGCGCCTCTCTTTCTCTCCGCCTCCGACTGCCGCTTGCTTTTGGCTTCGTCTTCGGCAAACCGTCTGCGCTCGAGTCTCCCTGGTGCACGCGTCCTGCCTTCTCGCTCGTCGAGTTCTGAGCGCTCGTCTCTTCTTTCTCTTCTTCTTCTTGTTCTTCTTCTTCTTCTTCTTCCTTCTTCGTCTGCGCAGCTTGGGGCCATGCGTGGCCAGCCGGACGTGACAGTTCAAGAGGGGAAAGTGCTGAAACCACGGAGGTTATGTTATCAATGCAACCTTCTAGTGCGAGTGCTTCGGCCTGGAAGAGCGTCTTGGCGCCTCCATTGAAGCAGCCAGCCATGGCTAGCTTGGGAGGCCTCACTATCAGCGGCTGGCCCGTCTTGCATTCCTATCTTCCTGTTCGGCGCGCTCGGACGTGTAGCTGTGTCCTTGGCAGTCGTGCCTCCTCCTCCTGCCCCCTGCCTCCGCGGCCGCTCTCGGTTCCCCTCGCGCCTCGGTGCGCACTCTGCCAGCCCGCGGCCGGCGCCGGCCTGAACGCAGCGTGTCCCACATGCCTGCGACAGAATCAGTTCTTCTCCGCCCTCCCTCGCTCCCTCTCCTCGCTCCCTCTCCTCCTCACCTCTCCTCCTCACCTCTCCTCCTCACCTCTCCTCCTCACCTCTCCTCTGCCCTCCCTCCCTCCCTCCGTTCCTCCCCTGGTCCCACCTCCCCCCCTCTCTCCCGCACTTCCCCACCTCTCCCCTTGTCCCCCCTCTCTCTCTCTCTATCCCTCCCTCTGCCTCTAGAGTCAGCTGGCCATGTAGGCCCCCCCGCGCCAGATCGCAGGCCCTTGCGCGGGTCGAGGCCTCCTCGAGCAGGGAGTCTTTCTTCTCCCCTGATCCTCCTCCTCCCCTGATCCTCCTCCTCCTCCTCCTCATGCAGTTGTCCCGTCGCCCCTCCGTCTGACCGTGGTCCTCGAAATCTTGAAAGCACGCGTGATGCGCGCACGGCTCCGCCCTCGGTGCCGCCCGCCTTCCGCCACGGTGGCCGCTCGAGTGTGCGGACGCACACCAGCGGCCAGAGGCTGGCGTTGCCCCCTCATGGCGACGTTCGCTCCTCGAGCAGTTGCCTGCTCGGCTCAAGGCTGGCATTCAAGGGCGGCGAACCCGTACATGCTGTCCAGTACCGCATCGTAGAGTCCTCCTCCTGCTCCTGCTCCTGCTCCCAACCACGCCGTAGGTGCGCTGGCCGACATGTCTATCGATTTGGATATATGGGAGATGCTGTGATCGGCGTTTTGGGGAAACGCGCCGATTTGGGCCAGATCTGGGGCCCAAGCTGGGTCCCAAACCCTTGTGTTCCACGCTCTCGCCCCTCCGAACAGCGCCGACGTCGAGAATCCATTCCCGCGCACATCTGCACGCTGCAGGAAAAACACCCAGGGTCGGCCCACGCGTGAGCCTCTGCCTGCATGTCCGGCTGGGCGATACCTGCCGCACCTGTCGTGTGCGAGGCGGGCGGGGCTGCGACCCGCGGTCCCCACCTGGGCCGTGCCACTCCTCCTCATCCTGCCACTTCCCCACGTCCTGCGGGGCCGACCTCGTCGACGCAGAGAACATCTGAGGGCCACGGGCGTGCCAGCACGCTCTCGAGTCCCGTTCCTCCTTCTTCTCCTCCTGTCCGCTCGGTGATTGCTGTGGTCGCGGCTGGGATCAGATCGCGTGACAGGGGCCTGCGATCGGCGCCCTTGGGGCAGGCGCCTTGGATGATTGCCCGCGGCCTTGCCAGGAGTTGCCATTTGTCAGCGTGGAAAAACCGGGTCCCGAAGCAAACGAGCCCTGTAGTTTTTTTGATAGTTTCTGGGTTCCTGGTGCCCTGCCCAGGCCGGGGGGCCGTCAACAGGAACGACCGAGGATGGGGCTCTGGTCTCGGGGAAAGCCCCAAATTTCAGGGCCTGTTTCTGCCAGAGTTTCTCTCCCCCTTGGGGTCTCGGGAGGCTGGGCGTGCTGGACCGCTTGTCGGTGGCGAAATTCGAGCCCCATCCGCGCCGATGAACGATTCAGGCATCTCGATGTTGCGGCGGTGGGGTTCGGAAGTCGCCGAACACGTGGCCAAATCCAAACCCTACCCCCGCCTCCCATCGATCAGGAGAACCGATGGTTGGTGGGGGGGCAGGGTTCGGATGTTTCCACCTAGCTGGACCACTGGGCCGCGGTGTGGTCGTTGCGGCCACACGGAGCGGCGAGAAACTTCGTCACCGGGCGGCAGCCCTTCGGTCCTTGCGCGCGTGGCCCAAGCCTAGGACAGGCTCGTGCCGCGCATAAGCGGCGGCAGCCCTGGCGCGGGCGTTCAAGCTTTTGAGTGCCGCCAGTGGTTCCGAATCGGCCGATGTCGAATGATCTGCGTTACGGTGTTGGCTTTCGTCAAGGAGTGTGCCCAGGAGGCTTCTGTCCATGGAGGATTCCTTCTCTGATGATGGCGGCGGTGATATTCATCATGGTTCAGCCTCAATTGGTGCTCCGCCGGCTACTTGATCCTGTGTTCCTTATCCAATGGTTGCTCGTCGAATCCCACGCCGTATCGAACGATCTGCGTTATTGTACTGCTGCGACCATTCAATGCGGGGCAGTTCACGCGGTGCCATGAATCATCGCCGACATCTGAGTGACGGGAGCCCGCTATACATGGCGCGAGGTCGCCCCATCCGGCCATCGGCACGATGAGTTCTTGTCTGCATGCGTCATACACTGCCCTAGAAGAGCAATGCAACTTTAACAGTCGATTTGTTCATTTTCGTCGCCTTCGTTCTTTCATACTTGCTGGCCTCCAGGGACAGTTTTCGGGCCCTGGGACCGCCAGAAACCGACTCGGGATGAACCCCCATCCCCAAGGAAGTCCCTTGGACATTCTTCGACTTGACCCGCAAAAGTTGCATTTTGTCCCCAGGGAAATGTCCGCTCCGTGCTACTAAGGAGCGTCCTGTCAAATCATGGAAGTATGGATATATATATATATATATATGTACAGCCGGCCAAAAGCCCAGGACGCTCGGCTGGAGCCCAGCATCGCCCTCGTCCCCGGGCACGGGGTGCCACTCTGTCAGTCGAGGCCGGCAGGCCTGTAGCTGTCCCGGCCGCGTGGCAGATGGATCGTGTGAGGGCGTCTGCCCTGGACTCGGCCGGAGTCGAAACTGTGCTCGAGTTTTCGCCCCCCGAGGGTGGACGCCGGCGTGTCGCCCTATTTGGGGGTGCCAGCCCGTCGAAGTAGCGAAGGCCCAGTCGGCTATGTCCCGGCCGAGCGGCCGATAGTTTGTGTGCACGGCAGTTCCTCCTCCGTCTTGCTCTTTTCCTCTTCTGTCGGCGTCGTGGGTATTGTCCTCCTGTTTCTTCCTCTTGTGGATTGTGGACGTTTTTTCTTCCCCCCAGCTATGGCTGGGCAGCCATAAGGGCTGCAATTGGGGTATTATTTGACCTAAGATGTTATTGCGCGTTTGTGCCTGGCCGCCGTCTGTGACAGTGGATGACTTTCAGGGGTGTTATGTGGTGGGTAGCTCCTCGCTGGCAATACGGTTTATATAGTACCGTGAGTCGTGAATGCATTGTTTGTCCGTCGAGGCCATTCAATACGGGTCTGTCCAACAACAGCTTGGCAGGCCAGGGGCTGATACGTTGTTGGGCTAATTCGTATCTTTCGCCGTCTGGTTTCACTTGTCTCCTCCTCTTCCTCCTCCTCCTCCTCCTCGACCGCTCGCCC
The DNA here is from genome assembly GCA_963575745.1 of Prorocentrum cordatum. Taxonomy (NCBI): domain Eukaryota; class Dinophyceae; order Prorocentrales; family Prorocentraceae; genus Prorocentrum; species Prorocentrum cordatum. The sequence continues at coordinate 748,751 of CAUYUJ010014671.1, forward strand.
GGGCAATAATTGTCACAGGTAGCTGTTTTTGTTTGCGTCTGTCTGTCCAGGGAGGCAGGATTTGTTGGCTCGAGGCCGGCGCCTACAGTTAGCAGCAACGTAATCGTGGCATGGCCCGTTCCCGTCTTCCCTCACTTGCTTTCGGCAACGTTCGCAGGACAGGCATGCGACGGACTTTTGGCGCAAAAAGCGTCCCCGCATTTTTCCGGGATTTTCTGGGGACGCTTTCGTCCCCATGTGATGCATTTTCATACCGACTACTGTGCGGCCACGGCGCATCAGACGCTCAGATGATTCACGTGCAAGCGCATATATATATATATATATATATATATAGTGTAGCTATATGCATCTATATCGATCCCCATTCAGGGCCTCAGGCCAGCGGGAGTCACGCGCATGCGCCTGAACGACGCACTTCAGCTAATGTGCCCCAATGAAGCTGAGTTTTTGTAGCCACCCTGTAGCCACCCTGTTAGCCTTGGCTCTCTTCGTAGCTCTGACGCACTACTGATGCCTCCCCACACGAACTTGTGCATATGCCAGGTCCAATCATGCACCGCCCGTTCTTCATGAACGCAGTCCTTTTCGTAGAGGGCATTGTTCTGGGTATCCTCAACGCCGCCACGACTGCTCCAGGGGTAGGAAGGGCAGCTTCTATATGTCTGCATGGCGTCCAGCAGGATGCAGACCTGCTTTGGCCGACTTTACCACAGTGATGCATCTTGTGCGGCGCATGACGATGAGAAGGATGAGGAGCAGGAGTAGCAAGAGCATGAGGAAGAATGACACGACGACGACGGCGCATGCACACACAATTAGGAACCCTGGGAAGACCAGCGGGAAGGGCATTTTTTTAGTGATCGGGGAGGGGGGCCATGAGGAGGCGGAGGAGTGCAATGAGAGGGTGCGTAATATGTATACGCAGAGAGAGAGAGAGAGAGAGCGCGAGCGAGAGAGAGAGAGAGAGTGAGAGAGAGTGCAAGAGTGCGAGAGAGAGAGAGAGAGTGAGAGAGTGAGAGAGTGAGAGAGAGAGAGAGAGAACATGAGAGAGTGAGTGAGAGAGAGAGAAAGAGAGAGAGAGAGAGAGGGAGCGAAAGAGAGAGCGAGAGAGAGAGAGAGGGCGAGAGAGAGGGAGATACGGTCAGGAACACTGGGCGTGTTGCTCCGCTAGGTCTTGCTCACCAGGCCTCGGCGCGACACGCCATCCACGTCCCAGTTCCCAGGCGTCAACGTCCCGAGCCTTTCCTAGGGTCCCGCCCCGCGGAGCGGTGCGACGCGTCATCCCCTTGCAAGGGTCAGCGTGTCGCGGGGGCCACCGCCGCGACACGCTTGGCACAAGGTCACGGTTGTAGAGAGGTAGAGCAGGGCCAGCGCCAGAGAACGCTTCGAGGGCGACCATCTGTTCGGCAGCAGGTGTGGCAGGGGAATCGTAGGTGCGTGACGTGCAAAGAAGGGATAGCGCACACGGACCGTGGCGGATGCAGCAGTCCAGCGGGGCTTCAGGCAAAACCGAAGGATTAGCGCTCAGGTTGGCATCGCAGTGAGGAGAGGTGGTGGATGGAGACACTTAGAGGCGGGCGGGCTGAGGAGGATGCACCAGGCGCGCCCGAGTCGTCTGTCATCTTCCATCGCGGACGCAGAATGCTTGTCTAAACTGTGCATGAGCTGAGAGGTTGTTTCTTGTGCTGTAAGGCCCTGTTGCAAATTCTCGCGCTTTTTCCATTGGATCCTTCGACTGCTACGGGTGTTTGGACCGCTGTGGCTAGGGCCCTGTGTCCCGCAGTCGCTAGCCGCTGTGGCCCTGCGTCCCGCACATGCTCGTGGTTGGTCTGCTAAGCCCTTGCGTTCCACGCTCGCCAGTGGGTGCTTGGACTGCTACGGCCCCGTGGCCCGCACTCCCTCGTTGCTGCTTGGACCGCTCTTGCCCGGTGTCCCGCAATCGCCCGTGGGTGCTTGGACCGCTGTGGCCCTCCCGTATTTGTAACGCATGGCGACTTGCAGGTCCAGCAGCACTCGGCGTGCAGGTCGAGAGGCTCATCAAAGAGGCCGGCGGGCTCGCACTCGGCCGCTCGACCCAGCAGACCGCGCCCCTTTAGGTGCCGCACGCCGGCTCTCTAGCGACCGCTGCTTTTCGGCGGTCTGGTTCTGCGATGGGCGCCGTGACCCAAACTGAGTATACGATCTACGTATTTGTTCGACTTGCGTTTCCGCACTGCGTCACTGTCTTGGCTGTCCGTTCCTCCTCCTCCTCCTCCTCCTCGTTCCCTCCCCTCTGCTTCCCTGCGCTTTCTCGCGCTGCTCGTGTGGGACCCTGGTGCGCGCGCTGCCCTCGTCTGGCCTCCGCACCCACGAGCGCCGTTTTGTTTTTCCCAACCATCCTGTGGTGTTGGGTCCTCGTTTTGAAGAGACGGTCCCCGCGTTCACTCCTCCTCCTGCCGCTGCCCCTCCCTCCTCCTCTCATCATCATCGTCATCGCCTGTTTCAGCACACTCATCGCACGTTTCGTGGCCCCATAAGGAGCTCCACCGAAGGCCCAAGCGTCAGCGTTCGCATGCGCCAGCCGCATTCATTTTGGCACACCCCTCACACGTTTCGTGGCCCCATAGGGAGCCCCACCGAAGGCCCAAATGCCAGCGTTCGCATGCGCCCGCCGCACCCATCTTGGCATACCTCTCACACGTTTCGTGGCCCTGTAGGGGGCGCCACTGAATGCCCCAGTGGCTGCGTTCGCATGCGCCCGCCGCACCCATTTCAGCACACGTTTCGTGGCCTCGTATGGAGTTCTCCCGAAGGCTCCATTGGCTGCGTTCGCATGCGCCCGCCGCACCCATTTCGGCACACCCCTCGCACGTATCGTGGCCCCGTATGGGGCTCCACTGAAGGCCCCAGTGGTTGCGTTCGCTTGCGCCCGCCGACCCATCACACGCTTCGTGGCCTTGTAGGGAGTTCCACCGAAGGCCCCAGTGGCTGCGTTCGCATGCGCCCGCCGCACCCATCTTTGCACACCCCTCACATGCTTCCTGGCCCAAGGGGGACTCACAACTGCATGTGGTTGGGTCCTTCGCCAGGCTGATTCCTTCCGTCTCCTCTGCTCCCCTCCCTCGCCTTTGGCGGACAAACTGGATGTCTGGTCTTTTTGTTTCAAGGCTCATCTTGAACATACTGCATGCGGACGCGTGCGGTTAGACGACGGCCAGTCGGCCCTTAATCTCACGCTGCGGAACAGTTATGCGTCCATGATGTGCAGTGCTTGACGGATCGGTGGAGTTCATAATCTCGTTTGCGCTATGGGAAGACAAGAAGGAATGATCATTCAATTGCAATCGACATGAACATCGAAGTGCAAACCAACATGCATGCTCAACTGTGATCAAACTTCAGGCCGGCATGACATTCGACATGCGCATCGACCTGTAAGTCGGAATGTAACTCAACGTGCACAACGTTGAGCACAGCGAGTGCCACTACAAATGCAATCGACACATATGTCGAAATGCAAATCGAATGCAACGCGACACACAGCGCGAATTGCGCATCGACGTCCACAGACACCTGCAATCGGCATGAACGCCGAATTGCACATCGATGCTCAAGACGACATGCCAGTAGAACTTCACATCGACATGCACATCCAATTGCAAGCGACATGCTCATCGAGATTATCATCGAGCTACACATCGACGTGCATTCGAATTTCACATCGAACACGCACACATCGAAAGGCACGACGCATTGCAAAGTCAGATGAAAGTTCCCCACCCCATGATTTCCTATCGCCCCAAAGGTGAACGATGAGGTGTTGTTGAATCATGACGCCTGTGGTCCTTCAAAACCGTTCTCCACTTGCAGCGTTAGCCACACTTCGGGATCAGTGCTTCGCCCCCGTCGTTCAGAATGGCGCTCTCGCCACAGCGCAGGCCACATTTCTGCAATCGACTCCTTCTTCCTCCCTCCTTCCACCTGCTCCCCCATTCTCCTGATCCTCCTGCTCCTGCTCCTCCTGCTGTGGGCTGTGGACTGATGGCGGAAAGATCCAGCGGATGTTGCCCTCCCCCCCAAGGGCCGGTCGGCCCTGGGGGCTCGATCGCATCAAAGAGCCAGGCGACTCTTGGAGCGGTCGCTCCAGGAGTCGCTGGCTGGTGGGTCAAATGCGTGAGTAAACGACAGGCAGACTTCAGGAGGAGGCGGCGGGAATAGCGAGGAGCCGTAATAACGTCCAGAGGGGAGAAGGAGGAGGGGGCTGAGGCGGCGGCGGCGAACCGTGTGCGGCGGGGGTCTACGCTCGCCAAGGTGGAAGGCTCAAAGGCGTCGCCCCCTGCTGAGAGGAACGTCCAAATGGCGCCCCCCAGTCCAACGACGGGAATCCTCACCTGCACGCAGGTCATCCTGCTCCTCCTGCTCCTGCTCCTCTTGCTTCTTCTCCTCCTGCTCGTCCTGCTCCTGCTCCTCCTGCTGCTGCTCCTCCTGTTGCTGCTGCCTGCCGTAGCTGCTCCGCCAATGTGCAGATCGAGGTCTTCTAGGACACCCCGGTTGGCGGAGAGGAGACAGTTTTATATCCCAACGCGATCCCAGGCGTAATCAGAAGGTGGGGGAGGGGGGAGGGGGCCGGTCACGCCACTATTCGCGCTGGCTCCGTGTGTGAATGCATGGCTTATTCCCAGACGGCGCCGGCGCGAATCGTGAAATGACCAGTGGGGAGGAGAGGCGGGCGGGCGGTGACGGACGTTTTCGCGAATAGTGAAAAAAGGGGTCTGGAGAAGGATTCGACGCAACAGCAAGGGATGAATGGGAGAGGCAGGATCTCAGACGTGGCGCGAGCGCACCTAGCTTGCCACTCACACCTCTGCCTCCTGCGCCACCCCCTTGTGGCCCAGTGGCATCTCCCCCCTCCTTGAGATCCGACACGTCGCGAGACAGCACGACCGGAGCCCAAGACCCCATTTTTCTGCGGCACTGCGGCACTGCTCTGCGCCGGATCGATCCGTGATAGTCGCGGGGCCCGACGCCGGGCGACGGCGCCCGTCTTGAAGTACCTGCAACGCCCAGGGCTCGGGGCTCGCGTGCGAGAGAGGGGCGCCGGGAGTTCGCCCTCGTGTCGGCGGCCTCCGCGGCCGCCCTGTTCCGGCACCAGCGGCGGCTCTCGCTGCAGTGAGCCTCGGCGGGGCTGACGGGGGCCGGCCGCCGGTGCCGGCGGCCTTTGCGGCCGCCGTGTTCCGGGCGCTGGCGGCGGCCATCCGCTCCCGGGGGAGGGGGGGTGGGCAGAGGAGGAACGATATTCTTTTTGCAGGGGCCCGGCGATAGCCGGGTTATCGGGCCCGCCCCCCCCCCGCCCTCACTCCTTTGGATAACTTGGTTTCTTTGGTTGCACAGGTTTGAAGGGAGGGGGGGCAGTATCGATTCGCGCGGGCGTACGTGGGGCTGCCCAAAGCGAGAAGGTTAGGTTTTCGACAGGCACCTCCCCTGCCCTCCCCCTGATAAACTGGGCTATCGCCGAAAAACAATCATGTATTCCAAATCGAAGAACAACATACGGCATAAACATACTTTCTTGGAGGCCTGCGCTGACTGATCGTTTGGATCGGCGGGGCCTCTCTGGCGGCGCCTCCGGTGCCGCCCTTGGCGCGCTGCGCGCGCCAGAGAGGGGTCCAGCGCCGATCCAAGAAATCCGCGCGGACTTCCAAGAAATAATGTTCATGCTTTTGCTTGTCTGCTTGTTCCTTTAAAAGAATAGGTACCGATACCGCTACTTTTCCTTCGTTTTCCTTTGGGCCTGCTGGGAGGCCCTCGTCGCCACCGCTGGATTCGCTTCGAGATCCTGGTCAGCACGCACCCCGTGAGTGGTCTAGTAGCGGCAGTGGTACTTTTTTGTCTCCCCAGGGGGAGGGGTCGGGCATCGAGAGCACGGCCACCCGCACGGTACGAGGCGCGCGTGGCACCAATCGGCCGGGGGAGCAGAACCATACTGATACCGACGCCCCTCTTCTCGCGTTCGCCCTTTTGTTGGGCCTCCCGGCGGGGGGCGGCTCGCCGCCACGGCCTGATGGGCCTCGGGATCCTGCGAAGGGAGAAAGCTGTGCACATCGGAAAGGCTGCAGCGTTCGGCCGGCACCTCGCTCCCAGGAGCTCCTGCGCTAGGTCCTGGGTGCCCCATGCCCACCCGATTTGTCCGCGCAGCTCCTGGATACTCCAGGGGTCGTCTCCAGAGGCAGAGCGGCACGCCCAACGAACCCACACGCCCGCCTTTCGCAGGCCTAACGTGGCCCCCCAGAAATCCAAGGAAAGCAGAGAGCGATGCATGGCGACAAGTGGGCTTGCGCGCATCGATTTGCTGCGACAGCCTAAAACTCGTGGATCATCAATCACGGCGCGGGTGCGCGGGCGCTTGCTCGAGTCCCCCGGGCAAGTTTTCCCACCAGGGTTCGCTCGGGGGTCCCAAAGCCGTGCGGTGACTGACGGACTGCGCGGTGACCTTGAAATCTCGAGACCTTACCACACGGACCGTCGCCGCAAGGTCTTGGGACCTCGGTGGCCCTAGTCACCCGAGACTTCCTCGTAGAACCACCCGAGTCCCAAAAGCGTGCGGTGACTCCGAATCCCCATGCATTGACCACACGGTGTGGTCACCACACCGTTTGGGGTCCCCCGATGTAGTCGCTTGTGTGCGCGCACAGGCTTATCATGAACTTTTTAGCGCGGGAAGCTTAGACCCCGTGTGTGCTGGCACTTGCCGGCGTCTCAGGTATGATTAGGAATTCTCCTGCGGCGTTTCGCCGGCCTGGAGGGTTCCCTTGCGGCTTGCGCGCGTCAGTTCAGCGAGCTCGAGTCGTTGCGCAGGACCCCCTCGGTCCAACAGCCTTTCATTTTCTTGGGGTGTGCGGTGACCCCCCTGAAAGGAGCCCCCTCACCCCGAAGCTAGACAAGCACCTTTGCAGGAGCGAGTTCCTAGCGGCCCTTCTTCATCCTGATTTGCTGTGCTCGGCATTCTTGCCGCAATGAGTCAATGATCACCGCACCACTGGCCTGACGTATTGTAAGATCTCTTGTCGAGGTGGTTTTGGGGCATCAAGCTACACCCTTGCACTGAGCAGCTGGGAGATCTCCTGCTTCGGCCCTCATTGAACTGACGCCCTAGAGCCAAACAGTAGAGTCTTGACGCCTACGAGCCACGCGCGGCTCATCGCCACGTTCGTGAAAGGATGCCAGCCTATTCCCCGTCTTTGCTCCGCGTCGTCGCTATTCCTATTTATCCCCATCTTCCAAACACTCTTCTTCACCCTGCTCTGCTTCTGCACCATGTTGTGTTTTGCAAATCCCGCCAACTAGGTTGCTGCCGCTACTGCCGATTCCAATCATTATACCTTCAGCTTTCAATCCTCTTTCGGCCAGCCACCCCGCATCAAGCGCACATCCACGACTCACAGAAACGAGGTGAGGAGCAGGAGGAGGAGGATGAGGAGGACGAGGAGCAGGAGGAGGAGTAATTTGGCCAGATTGCACAAGTCAGCGGGCCCCCCCGTCCATCCCCACTCTCCCTCCAACCACAAAAGGACCACAGGTGGCGCAACTTGTTATTGGAACTGGCCGGCTTTCCCGCCTAGCGAACGGAAGGAACTCGCGCGCGGTCCCGCTTCCGACGAATTGACGAGGGAACAGCACCTACGCTGGCGCAGCACCGAAACCAGCACCGACGCCAGCATCAACGCCAGCGACTACGCCGGTGTCCTTCGTCGTCACTGACCTCGGGTGAGGTCTGCGGAGGTTTGTGCCTCCCCTGCCGCCTCTGGTTAGCCTGGCTGGCTGCAGCGCGCCGCCTCGTGTCCTCGAGTCCTCCTCCCCGCAGGCTTGTGTTGTTTTTAGTCGTTCGATGTGCGCGTGCATGTTGCGGGCGTGCCCGCCGGACGGGCTTCTGTTACTCAGCGAGCTTCCAGCGTCCGCCGGCAGGCGCTGCCTTAAAAGTGTAGTTTTCAGTATTTGGGTATATTTATGTTCTCCTTGTTTTCGTTCTCGCTCGCTTCCTTTCGCTGTCGTTCGTTTTGTTGGCTTCCTTCCTCCCTCTTCCCCTCTGGCTTGCCGTTGTGCGTCTTGTTTTGCATCCTCCTGGCGGCCGTTTGGGCTGCGGGTGGGGACATTCGCACTGCGCCGTCGCCCCTCTTCTTCCCGTTCTTCTTCTTTCCTCCTCCCCTCTCCCGCGCTTTGTGCGACACGCCGGCGTCCACCCGGCCATGCCTCTGTCCACCTAATTGTTTTGTCGTTGACCCTGTAGGGTAATCCACAGCTGCCGCCTCAGCCGTTCTGTGCGGACTTCGTCGGCGCCGTCCGAGGCCCTGGGAACCACACCAGAGGACTCATTTACCAGATTCTATTGGCAGCCGTAGTGTGGATCACTTCAGGCATTCAACATTTTCTGGCCATTCGCTGCGCGGGAAAAAAGTTTCACCCCGTATCGAGCGTGGCCGACACGATTGGCCGTCCGCTGGGTTGTTATGGCCGGACCTCGGAGTCCACCTCACGGGCACGGTGAGGTTGCCATTGGTCTGCTGTGTGGGTCGGCGTCCTCTTGGCTGTGGGGAGAAAAATGATGAGGGAACCGCAAAACGCGGGCCGCGTAAGGGCGGGGTCGGAAATCCAAAAAATCCTCACGCGGCGCTGTGGCGAGAGCACCATCCAACTTGTCTCTGGCGGCCGCATTTATGATGAGCGCCGCGAGCGCAAAGCATGGGCCCCGCCGAAACAGCATTGCCTTCTTCCCGCGCAGACTGCGTGGCGCTTGGGCGGGGACCACATGTCGCCCGCTCTCGCAGGGCGAGGACAACATGTGGGCGAGCATGAGTACAGGCAGCTCGAGCGGGTCAGCGGGACCCGCTCACTTCCAATATCCGTCCCCTAAGATGGTAAGGGATATTGATCAATGTCAGCGCAGATGGACATTAAAAAAGCGGCTGCCCCCGCATGGCGAATGGAAGGCGCTCGGTCGCGCGCGGCTTCGGTTCCGACCGGTTGGCGAGGGGAAGCACACTCGCAGGCCCAAGTGGGAACGCAACCTCAAGAATGATGAGGGGACTTGGTGCGAAACTATCAGTTCATTTGTTGGCATGCGAACCGCTTTCGACATTTTGGTGAGGGAAAGTCGTGCGCCGCGCCCATGTGGAAAGCGCGAATTTCAGGAGAAAGCATCGCGACGCTTAGGCGAACGCAGCGTTTTGTTCGCGCTCGCCCCCTGTCCCGACGACGACTAAACGACATATAATTTTGCGACTCAAATTTCGCCCGCTCGCGCGGCCCCGCTTGCGACACTTGTGCGAATGAACGAGATTCGCCGCTTCATCCGGGCGCAGTCCTTGTTCCGTGCTACATGTTGTGTTCCAAGACGGGCGCTGTAGATTTTGAGCGGGAGCGAAGCGTGCGCGGTTATTATGTCCTTTTTGGTCCGCGGCTTGAGACGGCCATGTTTAACGCTCGTTCCCGACAGTTGTATGCGCGCAAATCTTGCTTGCGCGCCGTGAGCGCTGTCACTGCGCAGCCCAGCGACAGCATACAATTCCTTGGAGGTTAACGTCAGCATCGGCGCTGGTAGATCAATGGTCGAAAGCCAGCCTTACCTGGCACAGTCCTACCAAATCCCGCTTGATCCTGCTTCATTCGGTCTTATCCCCCGCCTAACCCGGCATGGTCTGACTCCATGACCCTTTAATCGGACCTAGTAGGCCGTACTCGTTCTTGCGACACCTCCCAGGAGTCGCTTCCTAAACCATGCCTGGCCAAGGCCAGCCTGGGCCTCATGAAGGTGTGCAGACCGTCTTGGCCCTGGCCAGAAGGTCGTGCCAATCGCCAGGGGCGCGCGCGGTCGTTGAACGATGTCCGCCCGGAGCGCGGCGCCAACGGCGGAGGCCGTCGGGGCGGCGACAGAGGTGTTCGACATCCTGAAAGCACTAAAGCCAGCCAGTGGGTTTGGATGAGCTGGCCATCTGAGATGAAGGGGCTGGAAGCGAGCTCTACTCGAAGACGGCCCCACAGCATCAACATACATGCGACCTTTTGGAAGCCCGCGGGGGTGCCCCGGGTCGGCGCTGGAGCCCCGCTGGCAGCGCGGCCAGGCCAGGGCCTGGGATGGCCTCGGCCAGGCACCGTGATGGTGCACGGATGCCTCCTGCGCAGAGGGCCCGCGCCTCGCGTCGTGGGCGGAAGCCACAGCCGTACCCGCGGATATAGGTGGCGTTTTGCTCGCGGATGCCCTGCGCGGAACATGTCCCTGCGACCGCGTGCCCGCGGGATCGCGCCCCGGAATCCAGACCGCGAGGGCTCGGATACGGATATGTTCGTCGCTTGTGATCGCGAGGAGCTCGCCCGTGCCCTGAGTCCTGACACCCAGAGTCGTCCTGCCAGTGCCGTCTGCGCGGACCGCCGGCGGCTGCCGCCGCTGGACCCAGGCCTGGGACAGCCAGAGGTGGCACCCGAGCCACACTGTACGTGAGAGCGTCGCTCCGCAGGACTGACAGTGTGGTGGCGGGCTCACTGGGGCCCCCGATCGCCGAATGCGCTGCGATAGCATCGGTTCGCGCGCTTGGGTTTAGCTTTTCTCCCCCCCACCCCCCGCCGCCCCCCACCCCCGCGCGCCTCGCTTAAAGCCGCGCGCCAAAGGTCTCTCTTGCCTAGGGTGTGTCTGGCGTGTAGCCGCGAACCTGCTTGTCCTCGCGAGTTTTTGTTGCTGCCGTTTCTGTGGGCATTTGGGGGGCACTGTCACCACGGGCAGGCGTGGCAGGAGGGTGCCCACGTGAGTTCTGGGCTGGAAGTCGTAATGTTGTGTTGGCTGTCCCAGGTGTGAACGATCGGGGGAAGCACACGGGGCGAGATACCCCCTTCGACGCGTTTCCTTCCGCAGCCGAATTCCAGACTGGCATCCTCGAGGTCTGCGTGCCGCCTATGGGGATTTCAATGGAACTCCTAGATCTCCCCACGGTTTGTAATATACATGCACGTCAGTAAACGGCACGGGGGCAAACGTGTGATTTTGAATCGCTAAGACTTGGCGGGCTGATCCTGGATCCTGGATAGTTTCGTCTGTCTTGGCATTTCGGCACGTGGCGTTGTCGTGTCCAGCCCTCTATTTCCAGCGCATTTCACGCGCCCTGCTTAAACCCATTCCGTTTTTGAGGCTTTTCTCGAGCCCCCGTGGACGCGGTTGTTCGAGCGAGTGCCAGCAGCCGGATTCGGTTCCAGTTCCAGTGGCTGCAGTCGTCATGGCCACTGCGGTGCTCGGTCCATGACTCTACGTTTCTTCGCGACCCAGAGGGAGGGACACCACCAGGCGGGTCACCAGTTCCTCATGCAGATCTGGGTCCCAGGATCGAGGACCGAGGAGGTTCTTCGACGACCTTGGTGCGGTCTGGAGGGCTCTTGGGGAGCTTGAGGGGTCCTGAGGGTTCCTCCCGCTCGAGTTGATGGCTGCTCCACCCTGACGTCGGGCGAAGAGAGCTAGGCACATACACCGATCCTGTCCAGGCCCATCCTGGGCTCAGGATCGGGCCTGTGCATCTGCCTCCCTGGCCACGCCAGGAGAGCGTACGCACCGATCTTTGGGTCAGGCTGTGCCTGGCCAGGATCGAGGATCGACGAGTTTTTTGTTGGACGACCTTGTGCGCGTCTTGGAGGCTCTGAGCAGCTTCGGGGGATCCGGAGGGTTCCTCCCGCTCGAGATGGTGGCGTTGGAGCTGGCTGGGGGACTGAGGCGGCCCTTCACTGGTTCTAGCCAGCAGGAGGGGGAGAGGAAGGGGCCCCGTCGTCGCCACGGCTTCGGCGCGGCTCGAAGAGGTGGTCAGTTTCGACCCTGGGAGGGGCCTGGGGACCGACTTTGGGCGGGTGTGCCCTCGTCCCCCCCCCCACCCCTTGATTGATTTTCTCGGGGCCCACCCAGCGCAGACCCCCCTGGCCGTTTCCGAGATGAGACGCTCGGACAAAAAGGCCCCGTCCAAGCAGATCTAGGTTTGATGGCCGGAGGGTCGGACACGATGGAGCGAGCACGAGAGATAATGGAAGAGAGGAAGGGCAGAACAGGAAACAACCGGGGAGGCGGGAGTGTCTCCGGTTTGTTTTTCCTCGCCCGCTTGTCGTGCAACTCCTTCTCGAGGACGGCCCCCTCTGGCAGCGAGACGCAGCCTGGACACGGGGCGGGAACGGGAGGGCACAGGTCGCTCGGATCTGGCCTGTGGTGCCTCCCCGTTGCCGTGCGCCCGTGGCTCGGCGTGGCGTCCCCCCCCCCCCACCTCCGGGCGGTGACCCCCCTCGGCGTTGCCCCGTGGCGCGTGCGGGGGAGGCGGCACCCCCCTGCCCGCGCAGCCTCCCGCCATGCTGGCGATGCAGGCGGCGGCGAGGCCGCCGCCGGCCCTGTGCGGGCCGCGGGCCGGCGCCCGCGCAGGAGGGGCTCGGGGCCCTCGCCGCCGCCCTGCCCCTCCACCTCTGGAGCCGTCTGGGGGGTCTGAGGTGGCCCAGCACTGGGTCCAGCCAGCAGGAAGGGCGGGCAGGTTCGAGGTTCTGGGCTCGTGTCTTCTTGTTTTTGATAAGTAATGAAGGGAGCACGCACGCGAACACACGTACACACAACACACACACACACACGCACACGCACACGCACGCGTACGCGTACACGCACACGCACACGCACACAACACACACACACGCACACACGCACACACGCACACGCACACGCACACGCACACAACACACACACACACGCGCTCACGCAGACGCACACGCACACGCACGCATACGCATACACATACACACATACACACATACACATATACGCACCCATATACATATAGTCATGCACATGCACGTGCACATACACATACACATACACATACACATACACGTACATACACACGTATCCGTACACGTACACATACACGTACACATACACATACACATGCACATACCCATACACATACGCGTATGCATACATACAAGCATGCATGCATGCATGTACACATACATACACACATATATCTCTATATATATGTATGTATATATATACATACATATATATGTATATATATGTATATATATATATGTATATATATACACAGCTATACGCATATGAAGAAAACCTTGTTCGGCCTTCTGGGAGCCGTCTTCGGGCCGCGGGACAGTGAAAAACGGATCTGGGGTGGAAAGTTGCACCAGAAAAGTGAAAATGATGGAGCCCCCGGAGGGGTCTGGGGACGGACTTTGACGGGATTTGCTTTCACCCCCCCTCCTGGCCGATTGTTTGGGGTTCCAACCAGTTCAGACCCCCCCGCCGCCTCCAACTTCTTCGTCCCCCGAGAGAAACAACGTATTGAAAAACAAGGCAGGTGTTTCGCCTTTTTCGGCCTCCAGGGTCCCTCGCTTGGCCACAGGACTGTCACAGAACGGCTCAGCGTGAGACGCTGGTCCCGGGAAGTGAGTCGAGGCTTGCGGGGGCCCCGTATCGAAAAAAACGCAAGACATCGGATCTCCCTTCCCTTCCCTCGCGCCTTGGCCCGGGGACAGCCCGAGGGTTCCCCACCCTTCCCGCATGGCAAGGCCCCCCCAGGCATGGGGGCTGCGTTCCGCCACGCACGCCGTTGCAGACCGGGCCTGGCTCAAGAAGGGAGAGGAGGGAATGCAGGAGAGAGCAGGCCGAGAGCCAGGAGGCGGAGGAGACGGGGGTGCGGCTGGGGGGTCTGAGCCACGCAACTCCGTCGTGAGGCTCCCTCTCTCCTTCCCTTTCCTTCCTGCTTTCCTCCCTCCCTCCCTCCCTCCACCCTCCTCCCTGCTGCCCCCTCCCCCAGCCCATATCTTCGCCGCGCCGCCCGCCCCTGTCTCTGATCGAGCCGTGGGGTTTGCACAGAGCGCGGGTTCGCCCCAAGCCCTCGTTCGACGACGACCCGCCTACTCCTCCTCCCGCCTCCCGCCTCCCTCCTCCCTCCCCTCTTTTGTCCTCCGTCCTCCTTCCGCCCATAGCCGTTCTAGCGGTGCGATTTCTTCGAGTCCTCGCCCCCCCAGACTTTTCGATCCCTTCCCCGTGGCTAGTTTTTCATCATGTGTGCTGTTAGCCCATCCCATGCCCTAAAGCCTAAAGCCCAGCCCCCCGGAGGCCAAGAATGGAACAAATTTGCCGTCTCGATGGATTCGAGCCGCCAGACGTCTGGGAGGGAAAGACGAAGTATTCCACCGTCATGAAAAATCAAGACAGAGGCTTCAATTCGCATTTTTTTGCGTCCAGTGGCCTTTTTCGGGTTCTGGGGCCGTCAGAATTCGCTCTAGGATGAAACACTGGTCTCTGGGAAGAGGTTAAGTGCTCTGGGGACCCCGAATCGAAAATAGGCAACACTACTTCGGATGCGTGGGGAGGGAGGGAGTAGGAGATAGACGGTATGGGCAGAGAGGAAGGCTTCCCTTCCTCTCTCTTCCTCTCCGCCTCTCCTCTCGGGCCCCATCCCGTCTATCCTCCATCCTTGTGTCCCGATGTAGTGAAAAAGCTCGAGTTCTTTCTTTTTGCGGGACTTCACGACATCGCGTGGCGAACAGACATGCGACGCCTGGATGCCAAGGCTCCCTCACCTCCATTCCCTCCCCTCCAGCTCCTCCTTTTCTGCTCGCCTGGCTCGCTGGCACCCGCGTGGCTCGTCGTCGTCGTCGTCGTCCTCCTCCTCCTCCTCCGTAGCCATTTTGGCTCATGCCGCTCACCAGCGAGCGAACCCCCAGTGGCTCAATCTGGCGTGGCATGGCTTCCCGGTGCTTTGCGGCTGGCGGCGGGCTGCTTTCTGTCTGAGTCCTGGTTGCGAACTGCCACGTGCGGTCCTCTTCTTGTTCGCCTCCCTCCTGGCCATGGTCCATCGGCACTCGCCCGCGAAGCTGAAGACCAGGCGCCGTCGAGCCGCCGAGCGTGGCTTCCTTGTTCCTCGTCCTGGTCGTGGGCGTCGATGGCTGAGCGTCCAGAGCGACATGTTGGAGGATGCCCGCAAAGTGACGCAGTCCATGGAGCTTCACGCTGCCCACCACGCTCAGGGAGCTGCTCCACCTTATCATGCTGCACGCCTTGCCTCGTATGCGGCGCGGGCGAATGTCGGCAAGAGCGAGTATGACAAGGCGCAGAAGATCCACAAGGCCGCCAACGCTGCGAAGCACAATGTCGAGAAGACAGCTGCCGCGTCTGCTCTCGCCGCCTCGTGTGGCGTGCCGTCCCGTCCTGACCCATGGCTCGCTGCTGGGGCGGACCCATGGGCTCAGGCGCTCGCCAAGCTACCCGCGGTCGTTTTGTCGTGCCCTGGTTGCGGTCGTGTCGCCTGCCTCGCTGCGCGCCGAGGCGGCGTCTTACGTGCCCGCTGCCGCTGCGGCCCCTGCTGTGACTCGGCCCACTGCCTCGCGCGGTGACCTGGAGGCGCTGGCTGCCCAGCTCGAGTACGCGCTGTGTCTGCTGGCGGCGCAGAACGACACCATCGCCCAGTTGTATGGCGAGCTCGAGGCACGTGTGCACGACAGCCATGCTCATCGCGGGTGCGGGGACGCCTCCGATCCCTACAAGTACAGCGATACCGCCGTCGAAGACCTGCACGCCGTGGTGAAGGCCATGCTCACGAGCTTTCGGGATGTGTGCCGCAGTGATGTCGAGAGCATCATGTCGAAGAGCGTGACGAGCATCGTGAGGTCGTCCATGAATGAGTTGATGCAGAGCGTCGACGCCGTCCGCGACGCTGTGGCTGCATCGTGTGCTGCTTCTGCGTCTCTGTCTGCTTCGTGTCCGCCTTTGCCGCGGTCGTGCACGTCGTCTCTGTCGGCCGCCGCCTCGCGTGGCGCCGCGCCCTGCGGTCGGGATGACGCTCCTCACATGCGGCCAGCTCGCCTTCGCCGTGGTAGTGCTGAGTTGTGCCCTGTCTGCGGAGGTTCGGAGTTCTTCATCAGTGACGACATCGTGCCGTGCTTCTGCAGTGGCTCCCCGCCAGCGGGCTTCTTCGCCTGCGGCGACGATGGCGATTGGTGTTCGGGCGGGCGTTGGTCGCAGTAAGGTGGCTGGACTCGCTCGCCCTCGGCTTCTGGGTCCTGTCGCCGCTCGTCCTTTCCCTGGTGGTCGGCGCCAGGCTCCCTGGTGTGACGTCCATTCGTGGGGCTGTCGCCTTCACTTCTCACTCTCGCTGAGAGTTGCGGGTCCCTGTTAGATTCAAGGTGTGTCGAACCGACTCGCTCTCTACGCTGGGCTCCTCCTCCTCCGTCTCTCGAGTGGGATGGAGTTTTCGGGGGGCCACCTTGGCTGTGGACGACGGGGGCCAGGAGTGGGATCTCAAGTTTAATTCGCCGGCCGGTTTGGCCGGCCAGATTGTTTTTTCAGCGCGGCGGGCGTCCGACGTTCGAGCGCTTCTTTTTCAAGATCGGCATTGCTGGGCCTGCCCCATCTTTTGGCGGCCAGTGCTTGAGAGCCTTTTTTGCGATTGGGACCAGGGTTGGGGGAAACACCAGCAGAATACCCTTCGGGGTCTGGTTGCCGGCTCGCATTGGACGCAGGGCCGCCTGCACGATCAGGACGCGACTGTCTCGCCGATATGCCTGCTGTGTGGAGAAGCCCGCGGGTCTCTCCATCATAGGTGCTACCAGTGCCCAGGCCACGAAGCGTGGCGGCGGGATAATATATCGGCCGAGTTGGCAAGGGCTGCTAATCGGGTTGGCCTGGCCCCTCCCACTTGGCGGGAGAGATTCGCGAGAGGTGTTTTCCCTGATCCAGGTGCCGTGGTGAGTCGTCCAGCCTTTGACCCGACGTGGGCCCTGCGAGGCACAGGAGTTGATCTTCCCATCCGCCTAGACGGCGGGTTTGTGTTCACTGATGTGTCGTGGCTGCACGCGCGGACGGTACCTACCGAGGGGCCATCTATGGTGTGGTGCCGCCCGAGATTGCGATAACGAGCGTTGCCAGGGACGGTGAAGATTACGCAGCATACACGGCTTCGGTGCACGTGCTAGGTGAGTTTTCGTTGAAGGCCGACTGTAAACCTACCTTGTCGCGCTGCTCTGACGTACCGAAGTCAACCGGCGTCACCAATCCTCGAGCCCACTTGTGGCTCCGGGGGCATGGCCGGGAAGAATTCCAGCATTTTTCTTTTCAGCATGTCCCTGCGCATTGCTCGATGGTGGGCGCGAGGGAAGGAAAGCTGACTGACTTAGACCTGGTCGGCAATGCCCGTGCAGACTCTTTCGCCAAAAGAGGCGCCAGTTTCGCACAAGCCGAAGAGCGCGATGTGCTTCTCCTGGAAGGCTGTCTGGCCCTGGCGACCCAGGCGTGCAAATTCTCGGCGAGGCTGGCGGTTAAGATGGTTTCGGAAGATGTGTGCGACCACCAGGGCCTGGAGGCCATTAAACTAACAGATCTGACTCCTCACTTGTGTCCGGGGCTTGGGCCCCTGCCTGACCCCGAGGCCCCCGAAGTCCCGCCACAGGCCCCTAGTTCTCTCCCCCCGCCTGCTTTGGACTCTCTTCCTTGTGCTGCTGCTGCGGAGGAGGAGGAGGGCGCTCTCGCCCGGTCTCGCCCGGTGGGCGCTTTCGCCCGGTCTCCAGCCCTGCACCCTCGTGGACCGATCCAGCTCGAGACATGCCGCAGGAGGATCCGGCCGACGGCCTCCAGGCTGCAGCTGCGATGCCCCAGGGTGTTGCAGCTTCTTCGCGACGTCGCCTCTTCCAGGGGCGCCTCTGGCCCCAGACATCCGATATGATTGTTTAGGGGGCCACATGCGAACCCTACCCCTGCCCCCCACGATTTCTGAGGGGAAGGTGGGGTTCATTCCGTTCGGGAGCTCTCGAGCGAAGTGAACCTCACCCTCCCCCTCAGAAGTGGTCGGGGGTAGGGGTAGGGTTCGCATGTGGCCCTCTATTGTTTTCAATCCGCGGCCTCAGGGGTCCCGACCTCTTCCCCGGGGCTAGTTTTTGTAGCCCGGGTCCAATTTTGAGAGCTCCAGGGCCCGATAGCGGCCCCCAGGCGCCGAAATTGAGCAAAACGCAAGGGTTGGGAACAAATATAGATCGTCGGAGATCTGGGTCTCAGGGACACCTCCATCGCCTCTTCCGCGTTACGTTGCATCTTCGGGGGGCCTCGTTTGTCCCCACAACTTGTGTGTTTTCTTGTGCCCGACGCGTGCTCGAGGCGGACTCGATGCGGATCTGGCGCGGCTTCGACGCGGATTCGACGAGTCTGACATGACACGGATTCGACACGGATTCGACGCAGATGGAGGCGCGACGGGGCAGACACGGTCCCCCGCTTGCCTGTCCGTCTTTGGCGCGGTTGGGGTGGCCTTCCTGAGGAGCAGCGGGTTTCTCGATCTTCATTTCCTGGCTGTTGCCCCAGGAGTTCATACGAGTTTTTGAGTTTGGCTGATTGGCAGCAGGCACGATCTGTGTTTCTGGGGCGAAGGGGTAGGGGGCAATGCCCGTTCGGCACGAGGAAACCTGAGCAGCCCAACAATCGGTAAGAGCAGACCTGAGGTCCGAGCTTCCTGCGAAGGGGGGTCGTCAGGATTGCTAGTGACGGATCAAGCGTGCTGCCCGAGCGTATTTGGATTTGGCCCTGAAGACAAGGCTGCTCCCCAACGACCTCCATGCAGGGCCCCCCGATCGGGGGAAGATCTATTGCCACCGCCCCCGCGCGCGTACCTGGCGCTGGACCAGCTGATTCGTCGGGTGCTGTGCAAGAATCGTGCCCCCAGGGGGGGGCCAATTTTGTGCGCAACCCCTCTCCACGGTCTTGTGCCAGACCGGCTTGTTGGTGGCGGTCGCGCACAAGCGTCGTGCTCCCACCCGGAGCTGCAACTCGACTCCGCGCCCGCTCCTCCCGCGTTCTCCCCTGGGCAGGCCGCGCGGATGAGGCCTGGGCCCGCGCGGACCAGCCCCTGAGCGGCGGCTCCGCGGCGGCGCTGGGGGCCTTCGGAGGGGCCTCGGGAACGCGCCGCGGGGCAGGCGGGCACCGACGCCCAGACCCCCTCGAGTTGTGACAAAAGCACGATGGAAGCCTTCCGTCGAGTCATGGAAATAGCATACAAGCAGCGAGACACCTTCCAGCGGATTTTTGTTGCTGTTTTATGCCTCTGGGGGCCCTGGGCGGACCTCGGGGCCTTCAGCAAAACGACGCAGGATGAACAACCGGTCCTGGGGAGTGAGTGGGTCGAGTCCTCTGGAGGTCGACTCGTGAAATATCATGACGTCGGGGGTCCGGGTGGTAGGGCTTCGGGTTGCGCACAGACGGCCACACCCCAGGCAGTCCTGGCGATCCTCAGCAGGCCCCCAGAGTAGTCCCAGCCGGTCTCAACAGGCCCCCCGCGTAGCCTGGCGGGGTCTCAACTCCCTGGCGCCGCCTCCGGCTGCGACCCTGGGGCGCTCCGCGCCCCAGGGTTGAGGTGTTGAGACCGCCCTAGACTTCTCGGGGAGCCTGTTGAGGCCAGTTTGGATTGCTCTGGGAGCCTGGTGAGGCAAACTGGGACTACCTGGGGGGGCTGTCTGTGCGCAACCCGAAGCCTTACCAGGTATTGAGGGAAGAAATGCGACGACTATGGACAAGATGCCGCGGGATCTTGTCGACGGCAAGCTCGGTCATGGTCCACGCCGGCCGTCGCCGATTCGCGACGACGTTCAGTCTTGGTCGTGGTCCTCGTTGTCTTCCCCCCCAGGGCATCCCAGACTTCCCCGCAGCATGAGAAATCACGACGGCGAGGTTTTCCGGTATTGTCGGCCTTTGGGGGGCCCGGGCCTCCCAAATATGCTCAGGATGACAGGCCGGTCCTGGGGAGGGGGTCGGTGCGGGCTCAAGGGGCGGGGGTCAATACAAGCGGAGGTCAGTCATAGCACTGGATCTTGCAGGATCCTGCAGAGCCAGGGCTGCACTGACCTGGGTTTGGGTGCCAGATCTTGCAGGACCCTGCAGGATCTTGCAGGAGCCTGCAAAGCCCGGCTCCCAGGGTGCCCCCTCGGCCGTCGGCCGCAGACCTTCCTGGGCGGCGCGAAAAATCATGGGCGGCGACGGCGTCTTCGCTTCGGAGGTTTTCGAGCGTTTCTGGAGGTTCTTGTCGCCACGGCTGGGCGCTGGTCGAAAAGGTGGCCAGGACGGTCCTCAATGTCCTCGCCTCCAGAGCGGAATCTAAACTTAGCCTGGCGAAGGACCCAATCATATGCAGTTGTGAGTACCGCAATTGTGAGTATCTTCTTCGGTGGCGCTCCCTATGAGCCCACGAACCGTATGATTGGTGAGTCTGAGCGCGAGTGAATTTGAGTGTGAATGCGCGCGAGTGAGTATATTCCCTAATCAGTGCTTGCACTGAAGGTGTCCTAGCGGAGGTTCCCCAATCAGTGCTTGCATTGAAGGGGTCCTAGCGGAGGTTGAAGGATTTGGCGAAAGTTTCCCGCCGATTTTGGTCGCACGCTGGGTTCCCGGGTTCACGGTTCCGGGTTCCCGGGTTCCCGGTTCCCGGGCCGATTTCGGTGGGCGGCGGGGTTCCCAGGTTCCCAGGCTCCTGGTCGATCTTCTTATCGATTGGTCTCAGCATCGATCTCATTTCCCACCTCTCTATCGATCTCACCATCGATCTCACAATCGATCTCACAATCGATCTCGCAAGCGATCTCACTAGAGATCACACGAGCGATCTCGCGATCGATCTCCCTATCGATCTCGTTGAATCGGTTTCACTCTCGGTCTCACGATCGACCTTACAATCGTCCTCTATCGATTCCACTATCGATCTCATGGTCGATCTCACACTTGATCTCAAGATCCATATGACTGATTTTCAAATCATCCACTGATTGGGTTTTCTCATGTGTATTTGAAGGATTTGGCGACAGTTTCCCGCCGATGTTGGTCGCACGCTGAGTTCCCGGGTTCTGGTTCCGGGTTCTTGGGTTCCCGGTTCCCGGGCCGATTTCGGTGGGCGGCGAGGTTCCTAGATTCCTGGGTTTCTGGTCGATCTTCTTATCGATCGGTCTCAGCATCGATCTAATTTCCCACCTCTCGATCTCACAATCGATCTCGCAAGCGATCTCACTAGAGATCGTACGAGTGATCTCGCGATCGATCTCCCTATCGATCTCATTAGATTGGTTTCACTCTCGGTCTCACGATCGACCTTACAATCGTCCTCTATCGATTCCACTATCGATCTCATGGTCGATCTCACAATCGATCTCAAGATCCACATGACTCATTTTCAAATCATCCACTGCTTGGGTTTTCTCAGGTGTACGTTGCATCAATGCGAGCATGGCCACGCCTGGTGTACATGTATATGAATGTAAATGGTTCGGGTAGGCATGCTTCTGAGTACTCGTGACACTGAGGGTGGCCGCCGCAGGGAGCTTCCCCGAGCACCCTGACGGCAGCGCCCGCACGCCGCGACGCCCATGTCGGCACGCCCCCCACGAGGATCGCGCCCGCTTCCTTCCCTTTTTCCCTCCCTCTTTGCCCGCGCACTCCAAAGTCCAAGGCTGCGGGCGCAGCGCAGCGCGGAGTCCCCGCGACGCGCGCAGGTCGCCCCGGAGGGGTCCCAGCGACGCTCGCGTTTCGTCCGCTGTGCGGATCAGAAAGTGCTTACTGGCCAACTGATAGCGCGCATGGCTCTGGCCGCTGGGCGGAGCGACGGAGGCGAGCGAGGCGTTGGGCAGA
>CAUYUJ010014671.1:777905-780405 GCA_963575745.1 Prorocentrum cordatum
GTCTAGCACACCTTGGTAGTCTGTGTTGCTACGAGTGACCGAGCGAGGAGAGGAGGCCGAGACAGCAGCAAGCACAGCAATCTGCTCGGCCGAAGGAGAGGGTTGGGGACGGTGGCTGCCTACGGGGCCATGCGAGGTTCCCTCAAGCTCCCCTTGATCGTCGAGCACCACTGAAGCAAATCCTGACGAATGAAACTCGGGGCGACATTGCTTTAGACAGGACCCGTCAGTACAAACTTAGCCTTTGGACACCTCCTGGGGCATACGGCCCTCGACCCTACTCCAAAACTTGGCCTTGTCCGAATTAGGCCCAAGTCTGACTGGGGGGGCAGACCGAAACACCTGGCTTCTCTAGGAAGCCCGCCTGGAGAGAAAACTCAGACATGTCCTGGAGACGCTCGCGTTCTAAGTGGGAGAACATTTCGGAGCGAGGGGGAGGAAGATGCGCAGGAGGAGGAGGAGGAGGAGGAGGAAGAGGAGGAGGAAGAGGAGCAGGAGGTGGAATAGGAGGAGGAGGAGGAGGAGGAGAAGGAGGAGGAGGAGGAGGCGGAGGAGGAGGAGGAGGGGGGGAGGACACGGAGGAGGGGGAGGAGGAAGGAGGAGGAGGAGGAGGAGGAGGAAGAGGAGGAGGAGGAGGAGGAGGTGGAGGAAGAGGAGGAGCAGGATGATGATGCTGATGATGATGATGATGCTGATGATGATGAAGATGATGATGATGAGGAGGAGGAGGAGGAGGAGGAAGAGGAGGAGGAGGAGGAGTTCGAGGAATATGATGATGATGAGGAGGAGGATGCGGATGATGAGGAGGAGGCGGCGGAGGAGGACGAGCAGGATGCGGATGCGGAGAAGGGGGGCGGAGGAGGAGGAGGAGGAGGCGGAGGAGGTGGAGGACGAAGATGAGGAGGAATTGGAGGATGAGGAGGATGAGGAGGATGCGGATGAGGCTGAGGAGGATGATGATTACGAGGATGCTGCTGATGCTGATGATGATGATGCTTCTGCTGCTGATGATAATGAGGCTACTGATGCTGCTGCTGCGAATGAGGATCACGATGAAGAGGATGATGATGTTGATGCTGCTGCTGCTGATGATGATGATGATGATGCTGATGATGATGATGATGATGATGATGATGATGATGATGATGATGATGATGATGATGATGATGATGATGATGATGATGACGATGCTGATGCTGATGATGTTTATGATGGTGGTCATGGTGATCATGCTGCTGACGATGGTGGTGGTGATAAGCTGATGTGACGATGCTGGTGATGATGAGGAGGGGGAGGAGGAGGAGGAGGAGGAGGAGGAGGAGGCGGAGGAGGAGGAGGAGGACGAGGAGGAGGATGAGCAGGAGATGGAGGAGGAGGATGAGGAGGAGGGGGATGAGGAGGTGGAGGAGGAGGAAACTGCGGAGCATGACGATGCTGATGCTGATGATGATGCTGCTGCTGCTAATGCTGATGATGCTGAGGAGGCACGCGCAGCCTGAGCGCGACCGAGTCGGAGGCGCAGGGCTAACCATATGGACAGGGCCAGGCTGCATTCGCAGCTAGCCCTGCTTCCTCGCTCTGACGTCGGCATACAACACGAACACCAAACACGGGCACAAGGGGTTTGCGGGGGGGGGGCATCATATTTTTTGCGGCCACTGCCAATGCCAGGCGGCATGGTCAGCGACCCGACAGGCCCCCCCCCCAGTACATCATGGGAGAGCCTCCTCTGTCTTAGGGTGGAGGCCACGGGTAGCATACTTAATTTTGTGGACCTGGGCGTTGCCCGTGCTCGGGTGGGCGCTGCGCCCCTTGCACAGCTCCAACAATCCCGGAGCCTTTCCACCAGGCAATACACAGAAGGCCGAGCATTTTGAGCAGAACACAACCTTTCCACACTGCTCGACTTCGTGCTGCAACCCTTTAAGTTTCTCGAAAGCTCCCCTCGACGGCGGTGGGGTGTCGACCTCGGGCCCCAGGACATCCTCGGCCGCCCTGAGGGCAGTCCGCACCGACTGGGAGGCAGTGGGCACATCCTCCGAGCCAAACTGACCGAAGAAAACTGACGCCGACCACCCAGACAAGCTCCAGGGAGCGCACACACGTCTGCTTCCCGATCGCAGCTGCAACAGGGAGGCCCCCGTGTGGGCAAGCAAATTACATGACCTGCACCTCCACTCTCCTCTGCTGGGGAAGTGGAAAAGATCATGCTCAGACAGGGCCGCCTTAACCTGGACACCAACGACCCGCGGAGCACAAGCCAGGGGTGGGGTCGAGACACTCTCTTCGGCCAGCGCGGCCACCGACTGCACGAAACGGCTGAGAAATTCAAACTTACGTTTGATGAACGCAAGCTGACCCTTCTGGAACTCGTCAAGGGTTCGAGCAGCGGCCATCGAGTCGGCACCGACTCGAGCGAACAAGTCCGCCCAACAGTTACAGATGAAACATTCAAGATCAAATTTGGACGCACCACCCTGGACTAGCTCCGACCACTCTC
>CAUYUJ010014671.1:782905-815405 GCA_963575745.1 Prorocentrum cordatum
GATCTGCCCCTGAGCGAAGAGTATGGAGGGTACTCGTACTTCGAGCGACTCGATTGCACCGACGACACCAATACTCTGACAACCTCTTGCAGAACAGCAACTCATGGTCCTGGGGCCTCTCGAAGACCACACTCTTGGGCACCTGGACGGCCTCAGGGTCCCGCTCCGTGATAGGATCCGTTCCCCACTTACGAAACTGAACCACCTGGAAGACAGCCCAAGACACATAATGCAGGACCTGCTTGTGCTGCGTCAGCGCAGCGGCCAAACTCTCAGCCACCGTTTTGGACACCATGTGTGCGGCACTGCCACACTTCGCGAAGAAGCCGGCCCAGGAATTGCCGACGAAGGCCTCAAGCTCGTCTGGCGTGGCCCACTCGATGATATCATCCAGCTTCCTGTGCGCTGGAGTCCACTGAAACCGCACTGGTGGCAGACGTGGATCACGTGCTCTGGCAGCAGAAAAAATGTCTCTCCAGACGCGGGCGTGCTTCGCTTTGCCAAATTCGAGCTTCTGGTCCCAGGACGTGCCCTCATCAACGAGCGATTTCAGATCTGAAATGAAAACCTCATGTCCTGGATGCTTCTGAAGTCCCATCTTGATGGCATAGCGCTCAGCACGGCCAACCGTCTGCACATAATAGGGCAAGGGCCCATATACAGCTCTGGCGGGGAGCCACGTGACGGGGTCCAACTGGCAGACCGACCAACCGCACCTACGTACTTCAGGAATACTGGCCGAGAACCCAGACCCATCAGTATAAGATGTAGGCCCCCAGGAGCCTGAGACATCTCCCCACTCAAAAACTTCATTGGAGACCGTAGTGTAGTGCGGCACACCCACAGGCTCAGGAACCCCATAGACCAGGTACCTCTGGTCCCAGTCGGTGCTCCCCAGCTGCTGCCCAGACGCCTGCAGCCTGTCTCGAACCTCCTGAAGCTGTTCTGGAAACGCATAATATTCCTGGTCGGGGTTCCCTTCGAGGAGCGGCGGGCAGTCGTAAAAGATATGACCCCAACAGGAGTCGATAGCCTTACCACAGGCCTGACAAGGCCTAATGGGCCTCCCGAGCTTCATGTCCCGACGCGGTGGGATGGGAAGATTGTCTGCCCACAAAGCCTGCAGCGCGCCGAAGCGCCGGTGACACTTTATCTTGGCGAGCGAGTGGCGTAGCGCACGATGCCACACATCCGCCTGCTCGGTGTAAAAATGCTGCTGCAACCTATGGTGCTGCCAGCGCTGGATGCCCTGATGCAGGAACACACGCAGGTCTGCTGGACATATACGATATAAATCAAAACTATTTCCCAAATCGTCGACCAGGATGTGCTCAGACGACATAGCCCAGGAGATACGCCTCAAGGTAAGCCAAGTGGCCCCAAGAGGCCCTCGCGCTTTGGACCAGGAAGGTGAACTCCCAAACTTAGTACCCAGACTGACCCAAGCCTCCCGAAGTCTGCTAGGTTGAACACGCCCATCCCAGATCCAGGAAGCATATTTGAGCACAATGTCCGTGGTGGCGTTATATATGGGGTCGTAGCATTCATCCCGATGAGATATAAGATGCGCCGTTACCCCAACCAACGTCTTACCTGGATCACCATTTAGGACAGCAGCACAATGTCGCAACTCACGAAGGGCGCTATCACTAACTCCAGCAACTGCTCCGCCATGCGCCACTGATGGAAGGGCGCCCGTGCGCCACAGGCTTGTAGCACTCCGCCCCACGGCGGACTTCAACATGCGAAAACGATGCTTGCGCTCACGAAACTGCACCAGCCTACGCTTCTCCATGCGCCGAAGAACTCGAGGTCCTGTGAGCTCGTGACCCAAGTTCCTCATGTGGGCCCTGTACGGGACCTTCAGGGTTCCCAAGTGCCTCTTGAGCTGCCCCCAAACCTTTTGGGACCCAGGGATACATCCAGACTTCGGCGGCTTCAGGACCATCCCAAGATCACCAGCATCAGCAGTGAACGCCTTGGCCGCTCGGGCCAGGTTGGACACCTCCCGCAAGACGGGCGACACGTACTGCAGGCCCACATCGTCCATGAGCGTGCGTGGCGTGATAGTAGGTGCAATACTAGCCGTGCGCTGGGCCGCTCGGTACGTGAGGAGATATAAAAGATAAGTGGCGTGTGTGCAGCCCGCAGAATACCCTGATGGGCCACCAAGGGCTTGGAGACGGACCCAAAACACTTTATCCTTCTCGGCTGGCGGTAGGAGCCCAGGAGCAACCACAGGGGCCTCAGCGGGTACCCGAGCTCTCTGGCTTCTCGGAGAAGTGCACTGTGACTGACCATATCGAAGCACTTGGCCATGTCCAAGAGAATGGTGCAGGTGTGTTCACCTAAGAGTTCTCCTATCTCCTGGCTCAGGTTGTGGTCGAAGGCTGAATCGGTCGAAGTCTGCCCAGCCCTGGACCCCCACATACGTTCACAATTGTGAGCCTCCTGCCATTCCGCTGAAAGCGGCCGACGAAGCTTTCCCCGCAACTTGACGAAAGTGTTGCTGAGGACGATCAACCTAGTGTCCCCGTCAGGCTTGGGCAAGCGAACAAGCTCGCTGTAGAGCCTGTCAGTAGGCCAGGCCAGCCAACTCTCAAACTGCATGAACATGTCAGCCAGGCACTGCAAGGCCTGGTCGGACAGCACATCGAGCGTGCGTGGCGCGATCCTCGTCTGGCCCGAGGCCGTCTGCAGTGGAAAGCATTTGATGGCTCCTCGCACCTGCGATGCAGACAAAGGCGGAAGCAGAGGCCACTGAGCATGATCAGAAGGCAGCGGCAGAGGGCATGAACCGTGGTACGTCCAGACGTCCCTCCACTTGTCGAGCGTACGGTCCGCCATCTGATATGGCTGAGCGTCAGGGGAGTAGGCGAGCACCTCCTGTCGAGCACGAACTTTGGAGGACGAATGCGCTCGAGATGCTCCTCCCAAGAAGGCTTCCTTGGCCCGCTGTCGCGAAGCCTTCTCCGACGCTCTTTACGCCGTGCTCAGATGAAAATCAGCACTGGCAATGATGGCATTGGCTACCTCCTCAAAGTCCGCCTCGACCAAGCCGAGCAGCCCTCGCCGAAAGAAACCTGCGACGGCAGTGTCCAGGACACACAGCACCTGCTCTGACCGAGCCGCGCGCCCATAGAAGGCAGCCACCTCATTGAAGGCCACGACGACCTTGGTGTACTGCAGCGGCGTGGTGGCGCAGATGAGGGCGCACAACTTGATGCGCTCGATGCACCTCGCAAGCCGCTTCTTCTCAGCCGCAAGGTGCTGGGCCCAGCGCTTCGCCGTAGCCCAAGCCAGCGCGGGCGGCTCTTTGTAGGTGCGTCTGCGCGGCGGCTGCCATGACAGGAGCTGCCGCTTGAACTGCGGCGGCCCCTCGCGTCCGATGCACTGCATGGCCTTGGCGCCTACGCAGTCGTAGCGCCCTGCCAGTTCGTAGTCCATCCCGCGCAGCACGGAATCCCAGGGCGAGCTCAGGTCGTCGACACTGCTGACCTGCTGGAACTCCGACTGGAGCATATGCCACGGGCAGGGATAACTGGCGCAGCCAACGGGCGGCACCACCGCAAAAGGGCGCGGCTCCACAGGGACACGGCACCACGCGGGGCGATCCTCGCCCATGAGCTGCAGCTCCACAGGGAAGTGCGGCGGCGGCACGACCGCGGAGTCATACTGGACCTCGGGCTTGCCCTTGATGCGAGACGCTAAGTTGGCACAGACGACAAAATAGTCTATGGTGCTCTTGCCCTCGTCAGTGATGCAGGTGTGCTGGTCGGGCACATAGTGGATGGCTGCCGTGGTCTCGACCCAGTTGCGAACATTGAGCGCGTCGATATCGGCGTTCCAGTCACCGCCTAGAATCCAGTCGAGGCCCCGAGAGTTCCATGCTGCCACTCTCTGGGCCAGGGCCCACAGCACCTCAATGTCTTCACCTGAGATGCCAATGGACGTGACGAGGTAAACACTGGCGACGATGATACCACCAGCAACTCCCCAGTTAATCTGGGCACAAACTGCTCGTCCTGGATCGTTAATGTGCCCGTCGTCAGGTGGGGCCGTGACCATAATGTTCGTCGGCGCGAGTACCGCGACCCCTCCGAAGTTGGACGTAGCAGAGTCACCAGTAGAGGGCGACGGGGCCCATAGCCCATGCCATCCAGCGTCCAAGGCCCTGGCCTGAAACTCGCCAAGCCTAGGTTCGGTAATTCTCAACTCCTGAGCCAGCAAGATAGTTCCACGATAAGTGGCCAAAAAGTCGAAGAAAGGGCCGTAGCTCGTAGCGTTCACCGTTGTGATGAGGCCTTTGAGCTGCGGCTTAGATTCTGCATGCATTGGCTGCACCTTCACCTCCGTGCGCTCTGGCGGCAAAGGCGAAGTTGGTGCTGCCCGTTCCTGACATGATTTCTCGAAGCTGCATCGGGAAAAAGGTGGGGACGAAGATGGCGCATCCTGAACCGCGCCTGCACGCAGATCTGCTTCAAGTTCCTCCATATCAGGCTCGACGTCCTGAAAGAAGTCATACTCATCATCCAAGGTAGTACGCGCAGGGCCGCTCTGGCCCGAGGACGCCCCTAGCAGTCGGTACCCTCTGCCGCCTGGGTTCTCCGAGGGCAAGGGCGGTGAGCGGTGCGTGCCGTCCGAAGACGGTCGGCACCCTCTGCCGCCGCTCCCCGAAGGTGAGGTCGGTGAGCAGTGCGTGCTGCCAGGGGCCAACCGCGTAGGCGTAGGCGGAGTAGCCCTCTGTGATGCCGTAGACGCCGAGGATCCAGCTGCGGGCGCAACCGACGTAGGCGGAGCCGCGGTCAAGGTCGGAGCTGTCCCCCACCCCGAAGAGCGGGCCAGTGGGGGAAATAATGTAGGCGCCGTAGTCCCAGCCGAGGTCATGGTACTGGAAGCCGTTGTGGGCAGGGAGGTCTGACGATGAGGGGCTGAATCCCTCTCCTCCCTGCCCGAGGTACACGCCGCCGTCGAAGATGACGAAGGCGCACCCTCAACATGTTGCGCTGATGTAGAGCTAGCCATGGTGACAAAGATCCAAAGCAACAGCATACCAGGCCGAGCACGTTCACGCGGGCGCCTTGGCCCTCTTGGCCACAGTGTCCAGGTAGCTCTGCTGGGAACGCCTGAACTTTTCGCGCACGATGTCGGGGGTGTCGCTCTCCTCGACGTGGACGCCAGCTGCGCCCAAAGTCGCGCGGCAATCCTCCTTAGACATCTCAATGTCAGGTGGCTCAGCACTAGCTTCAGCACCACCAGCAGGGGCAGGTGCAGGTTCAGGCGGCTTGGCCTTGGGCAGGTTCTGCAGCTTACTGACCGTGTCGGCCATGGCCTGCAGCTCCTTGACCATGTCGGCGCCGAGGCCGAGGCCTGTTGCGACCTTGCCCAGCTGCTCCACACTGACCGCGAAGGAGGGCAACAAGTCCGCAAGCGACGGTGGCTGTGTGCCCTCGGGCGGCTGGACTCGCGACATGGCGGTGCGGGTCTGCTGCTCCAGGCGGAGGACCTCAGAAGTGGCCTCTTGCAGCTTGGTGTCCGTGTCGCCAAGCCGCGAGTGAGCTCGTCGATCTTCTTCTGCTGCTCATCGCGGGTGGCCTGAATGGTAGCCTGTCGCGAACGGGCAGCAGACAGTCTTGACGCCAAAGACCTGGCCTGATGCTCGATGGGCCTGTCTTGAAAGAGCTCGGCGTCCAGCTTCGCCCGCTCTTCGCGCCATTTGGCCACAGTATCAGCATCAGCAGGATCAGTAGTGACACGGGGCACCTGATCCAGCATATTGATCCTGTTCCGCTTGGCAGTGTCGGCATCCCCTGGCGCAGCAGCCCATGGTGGGCTCGCGCCTGTTGTTCCCGTAGCCGCTGGCACTTGCCCAGGGGGATGCTCGCGGAGCTTGGTGAGCAGCGCCTCAAGCTCCTTGACCTTGGCCGAGAGCGACTGCTGCTTGGCCGAGACACTGGGTTGCGACGCCACTTTGTTCTCCTTGAAACAGTTGCTCTTGTGCAGGCCGCACTTCTTACAGTAGACAAGGGTGGAAGCATTGAACCACGGTTGATTCGTGACGTCGTGCCTGCACCACTTGCAGTACCATGGCGAAGCGTTGTCCTTGCGCGTCGGGGCCATCGTGGCGCCAAAGCCGCAGCCTGGCCGTGGCGGCAAAACTGATGAGGGAGCCCAACTCCTCGGTGTAGGCGAAAAGCTGCCGAGCGCAAACGCTCTGGCGAGGCCGCGGACTAGCGGTATCCGTGAATGCCATGCGGGCTCAGCCCGCAAAAGCATGAGTCTTGAGCCAAAATGGCTACGGAGGAAGAGGAGGAGGAGGAGGAAAAGGAAGAGGAGGAGGAGGAAGAGGAGAATGATGAGGAGGGGCAGGAGGATGAGGAGGAGGAGGAGGAGGAGGAGGAGGCGATGCTGTACTGGTGCATCTGGAAGTGGAGGTGGAGTTGGCTGTGGTGGTGGTGGTGGTGGTGGTGGTGGTGGTGGTGGTTGTGGAGGGGAGGAGGAAGAGGACGATGAGGAGGCGGAGGAGGAGGAGGAGGAGGAGGAGGAGGAGGAGGAGGAGCAGGATGATGATGATGATGATGATGATGATGATGATGATGATGATGATGATGATGATGATGAGGAGGAGGAGGAGGAGGCGGAGGAGGATGATGAGGAGGAGGAGGAGGCGGAGGAGGAGGAGGGGGGCGGAGGAGGAGGAGGATGAGGAAGCGGAGGAGGCGGAGGCGGAGGCTGAGGCTGAGGAGGTGGGCGAGGGGGAGGAGGAGGAGGAGGAGGAGGAGGAGGAGGAGGAGGCGGATATCGATGATGATGCTGAGGATGAGGAGGATGAGGAGAAGGAAGAGGAGAAGGCGGATGATGAGGAGGACGAGGAGGAGGATCATGGGGGAGGAGGAAGAAGCGGAGGAGGAGGAGGAACGAGGAGGAGGGCTGCTGATGCTGATGAGGATGCTGATGATGCGGATGCTGATTGTGCCGATGGTGATGATGTTCATGATGCTGACGATACTTATGATTGTGATGCTGATGATGGTGCTGGTGGTGCTGATGCTGATGCTGTTGATGATGCTGCTGCAGCTGATGATGCTGTTGAAGTTGATGCTGCTGATGATGCTGTTAATGCTGATGACGCTGATGATGCTGATTGTGATGACGATGATGCTGGTGATGATACTGGGATGACGATGTCGATGATGTTGATGATGATGATGCTGGTGGTAATTATGATCATGATGTTGATGGTGGTGGTGGTTATGATGATGGTGATGATGATGCTGATGAGGATGGTGATGATGATGCTGATGCTGATGCTGTTGATGATGATGCTGATGCTGCTGTTTCTGATGCTGATTATGATGCTGCTGATGATGCTGATGCTGATAGTGATGATGATGCTGATGATGATGAGGTGGAGGACGAGGATGAGGATGACGACGACGATGATGATGCTGGTGATGATGATGATGATGATGATGATGATGATGCTGATGCTGATGATGATGACGATGATGACGATGATGACGATGATGACGATGATGACGATGATGATGATGATGGTGATGATGATGATGATGATGATGATGATGCTGATGCTGATGCGAATGCTGCTGATGATGAGGATGGTGACGATGATGAGGCGTCTGTTGCTGATGCTGATGATGCTGATGGTGCTGCTGCTGCTGCTGCTGATGATGATGATGATGATGATGATGATGATGATGATGATAATCATGATGATCATGATGATCATGATGATAATGCTGATGTTGCTGCTGATGATGATGATGCTGCTGCTGATGATGATGATGAGGAGGAGGAGGAGGAGGAGGAGGAGGAGA
This sequence comes from Prorocentrum cordatum, assembly GCA_963575745.1. Lineage (NCBI taxonomy): Eukaryota > Dinophyceae > Prorocentrales > Prorocentraceae > Prorocentrum > Prorocentrum cordatum. Next base: position 790,744 of record CAUYUJ010014671.1, read on the forward strand.
GGAGGAGGAGGAGAAGGAGGAGGCGGCAGAGGAGGAGAGAACAGGAGCCGCAGTCGGAGGCGCAGGCGCAGGCGCAGGCGCAGGCGCAGGCGGAGGCGGAGCGGAGAAGGAGAAGGAGGCGGAGGCGGAGGTGGAGGCGGAGACGGAGGATGAGGAGGAGGAGGAGGAGGAGGAGGAGGAGGAGGAGGAGGAGGAGGTGGATGAGGAGGAGGATGAGGAGGACCAGGAGGAGGAGGAGGAGGAGGGAGGAGGAGGAGGAGGAGGAGGAGGACGAGGACGAGGCGGAGGGGCAGGCACGAGGAGGCTGATCCCCGGCGGCAGGGGAGGCCTGGCCTGCGGGCGGGCCTGCCGCGGTCGCCGACGCCGCGGCGGGCCTGCCAGGGCGGCCAGGGCTGCCGAGGCCCTGCCTCAAAGGGAGGCAGGGGTGCCTCCAAGGGGTCCCTATGTCCTCGAATCGAGGATCGAGGAGGAGGATCGATAGGTTTAAAGACAGTCTAGGACCTCGCGACTCCTCCACCTTCTCGTCGCCTCAAAAGGGAGGCTGGGAGATCGGGCGGGGGGGACCCTGAGACCTTCGCGTCGTGGAACCGCGGCGGGAGGTCCAGTGGGTTTGCGGGCGTTTTCGTGGGCTCCTGAACGCTTTCCGGCCGCGTGATGCTTTCCAGCAGCTGCGCCCCGCCGAGAGCGTTCCGAGGGTTCCCGGATCGTCCCGAACGGCTGCCCGACGCAAGAGTTATGGCTCGAAGACTGACGTCCTCGCGTCGTGAGAGTGTCGCCACGGAAGGTTTTTGGGTTGTTTTCCGTTTCCACGGGCTCTTGCGATCAGGCGTGTTGGCTTAGCGTGTCACGCCACCAGTTCTGGCCCGGCACGCTTCGGCGCGACACGCCATCCACTTCCCCATTCCCAAGCGTCAAACTCCCGAGTTTCCAGTCTCCCGCCCCGCGGAGCGGAGCGACACGCCATCCGCCCCGCGGAGCGGAGCGGAGCGTGTCGCCGGGGCTGCCGCCGCGACACGCTAGTCAACAATTCCCAGAGATTCGATGTCTTGGCTTTTTCAGGATGGGGTCGCTGGAAGTCTCGATCCACTCCCGGGGACTGGCCTTTCATCCCGAGTCGCTTTTCGACGGTCCCTGGGCCCCGCGAGAGCCTCCAGAGGCCACACGAAAACGGCGTTTTTTTTTTTTTTTTTTTTTTTTTTTTTTTTTTTTTTTTTTTTTTTTTTTTTTTTTTTTTTTTTTTTTTTTTTTTTTATATATATTATATATATATATATATATATATATATATATTATATATATATATATATAAAAAAAGTAAAAGTTGGACCTCGACAGCGGCGGCGATAGTTAGGCGAGACCTCGCGGCTCCCTGGGAGGCTGCCAAATGCGCAATTGCCGCCATTTACGTGGCCTCCTGATGCTCCTGGGAGGTCTAGCCACTTTCGTGGGCTCCTGAGGGTTCCCGCCGTTCTCGCAACGTGTCCTTCTGCATGTATTTTTTCATGTAAGCAGTTGCCTCGCGTGGAGAGAGGGGTTGGCCACGTCTTGGCTAATCAAAAGCTCCTGCCCGTAACCCAGACATGCGATGCCCTGATTTGTTCAATACGCGGTCCCTAGAAGTCAAGTCCCGACCCTTTGTCCAGGGCTTGTATTTTTTCATCGCGAGTGTTGTTGTTGTCGGCCCCGGGGCCCGGCGAGGGCCCCCAGAGGCCGGCAACGGCCAGAAACTTCCCGTCGTGATCTTTTCACGACGCGAACATGATTGGGAAGCGAGTCGCGACAACGGCTCCTGGCCTCGCGCCGAGGGGGGCAGGGGGATGGGGGAAGGCTTCCTGGAAGCACCCCTGCTTCCTAGAAGGCGCGGGCCTTGTCTGAAGCCTCTGCGAGGCCTTCCGCCCTCCCACTCCGCCCCTTAAGTGCGCGCCGCCACAGGACTGGGAAGCGAGTCGCGACAGCGGCTCCCCTGGACGCAGGGCTGGAGGGCCCCCGCGCGGAGCGCGGCGGTGGCGACCCGCGTCTCGCCGCGCGCCGCCCCGCCCGCAGAGGCCCGCGCCGCCCCGGCCGCGGCGCGGTGGCGCCCCGCGGCGGCGCCCCGCGGGAGGCGGCGCCGCGGCGCCGCGGCCCGCGCGGGCGCGGAGGCCGCCGCGGCGGCGCTGGCAGCGAGGCTGCGGCGCCCCCCGTTCCCGGACGCCCTCCGGCCTTGCCAAGAATCACGGCGGGAGGCTCTTTGCTACCTTCGGCCCCTGGGGGTCCAAAAACGGCTCGGGATGGACAGCGGGTCCCAGAGAATGGGTCGAGCCCTCTGGGTGTCGAGGTCATGAAATCATGACGTCGGGGATCTGGTTGTCGGGGGGTTGGTAAAGGTGCCCCTGGCTCAAGGTGCCCCCAGCTTTTCGCTCGACTTTGGAGCCCCCGGGGCCCCTGTCACCGCCCACCGAACCACCCCAACCCAACCCGAAGGCCCCGATTTGTCCTCCAGCTCCGGTGGGGGAGGGGGTCGGGAAACTTTGAATATATACATGTATATATATACATATTTATATAAAAATATATATATGTATGTGTGTATGTATGTATGTATGTATGTATGTATGCATGCATGCATGCATGCATGTATGGATGGATGGATGGATGGATGGATGGATGTATGTATGGATGTATGGATGTATGGATGTAAGTATGTATGTATGCATGTATGCATGTATGCATGTATGCATGCATGCATGCATGCATGTATGCATGTATGCATGTATGCATGTATGCATGTACGCATGTACGCATGTATGCATGTATGCATGTATGCATGTATGCATGTATGCATGTATGCATGTATGCATGTATGTATGTATGTATGCATGCATGCATGCATGCATGCATGCATGCATGCATGTAGGTGTGTATGTGTGTATGTAGTTAGGTAGGTAGGTAGGTAGGTAGGTAGGTAGGTAGGTAGGTAGGTATGTATGTGTGTATATGTATATATACATATATATATATATATATATATATATATATATATATATAATATATATATAATCCGTACCCCCCCAACCCGAAATTCGGGTCTTCGGGTTGGGTTGGGGTGGTGTGATAGGTTGTCACCCTGGGTCTCGTAAGGGGTGCCCTGGAGGTCGTAGGGGCCATCTTCGAATTCCTGGAGGCATCTCGGGCCAGGGGCACTTCTAGCAACACCCGCCCTATACGTTGCGTCGTTGGAGCCGGCTGGGGGTCTGAGATGGCCCAGGACTGGCTCTGGCCAGCAGGAGGAGGGGGGAGAGGGGAGGTTCGGGGTTCTGGGTTCGTGTTTTTTGGCCTTGTTCGGCCTCTGGGGGCCATTTTCGGTCCCCGGGACCGGCGCAAACGGATCCGGTGTGAAAAATTGCATCAGGCTCAGACTTCAGCGAAGGACCTCCTCGGAGCACGTACGATGTTTTGCTGTTGCTGGCAACCCTGACGATGGTTCAGACATGGCGTCAGCAACCGATTGTGCTGCTTTTCCGAGCTTGGCCAGTTCTAGCTCCAGCTGCTATCGCGATGGCTCGGCCACGATACTTCGGCTCCCGTGGCGTCGTGCAAAAGTCACGACGGGAGTCTTTCATATCGCCTTCGGGCACTGGAATCTCCGTAAAGCCCCAAGCAGATCCGAAGACGCACGCATACAAAACATGAAATAGACCCCCAACAGGGCCCAACGACTGCCCAAGACCGCCCCGAGGTAACCAGAGACACCCCCGACACACAAGCTAAACACATGAGCCCGAACCCTTTCAAAGAGACACCTCAACCCCTTTTCGAAGCTCCCCACCTGCTGCCCTCCCAATTTTCCTTTGCCCTCTTCGCTCCCGCCGCTCCCCTCCTCGATTCTCTCGCCTGCCAGCTCCTTCGTTCCTCATTTTCTCCATCCGCCCTCGACATCGTCGGGGAGTCCCGCCAAGTCCTGAAACGGACAACCAGGGAACCAACATGGCCGCCCTGTTTTCCCCTCCCTCCTTGACCCTGCCGATCTCACAACTCATCCCCGCTTGCATTCCAAGGTCGGGAATTGTGGCTCTATCAGGTTCCGTTTTGGAGCGGCGGGTAGTGGAAAAGGCGAGAACGCCAATGTATGTATGTATGTATATATATATATATATATATATATATATATATACATATACACATACACACATAAACAACGGACCATGAGGAGTGCTTGGGGAGTCTGGAGGGCGTGAAGCCGTTTTGGACCGATCGTTTGCTGATTGGGGACCCTCTTAGACTGTCTCGGCGGACTCCTGGGGCACTCTTAGCTTGTCTTGGTACTTTTTGAAGCCCTGGGCCCCCCCAGGGGGGATGAGTATCTGACCCCCCACCCCCCAGGACCCCCCCCCGACAAGGGAGGGATCAAAGGGAAGGGGCTTCCTCTCGACTCGATTACGACATTGCTAGACTTTTCTCTTGCTGACAAGCTTGAGGAGGAGGGCGCAGGGAAAGGGGGGCGACGGAGACGACGACTGACGGAGACGACGACTCGAACAGACAAGCTCCTCGCACACGCCCACAGGGTCGGCGGATTTTTGCCTCTTGGGGCCCCCTTGGGAGACCTCTTCGAGGCCTCTTGGGGCGTCTTGATGGCCTCTTAGCCGCCTTGGGGCCATCTGGCGCGTCTTGGAACGATCTTTCGGCGACTCGGGGACGTCTTGGACCGTCTTGGGGGCCTCTCGGAGCCCTCTTGGTCCGTCCTGGGCCCAGGGAGCCTGCGAGAGGCCCCGAGAAATTTTGAAAATTTGGGTCCGTGCCCTTGAAACATTCGTTAGGACTGAGGTCTGATGCTCCAGGGATTCGGCAAAGGACCTGAGGACACGCCCACTCCATGCCCAGAGGCACAGTGGCTGATACATATCACGGTATATATTTCAAGTGTACGTACACATGTATGCCTGCATTTATGTATGTATGTATGCATGCATGCATGCATGCATGTATGTATGTATGTATGTATGTATGTACGTATGTATATATGTATGTATGTATGTATGCCTGTCTGTCTGTCTGTCTGTCTGTATGTCTGTCTGTCTGTCTGTCTGTCTGTCTGTCTGTCTGTCTGTCTGTATGTATGTATGTATGTATGTATGTATGTATGTATGTATGTGTGTCTGTATGTATGTACGTGTTTATGGATGGATGGATGGATGGATGGATGGATGGATGGATGGATGGATGGATGGATGGATGGATGGATGGATGGATGTGTGTGTGTATATATATATATATATATATATATATATCCCCGCGCACGAGGCCCGGGGGCCCAGGGGCCGGGCCCCGACACCGCATCGGAGGACCGGGGCCTCCGAGACCGCTCCCAGAGCACCCCAGAGCGGCCCTGGAGCTTGCAGAAGCCCCCGGGGAATTTCGACAAGCCCCTTCAAGACAGCCCAGATAGCCCCAACGTGGCCCAAGATGGGCTCGAGACGGCAAATACACATCCCAAGAGGCCTTCGAGGCTTCAAGAGAGCCCCGAGAGGCGTCCCGAGAGAGCCCGAAGAGGTCCAAATCCTTGATTTCCAGGTTGTGTTTTATATGTTTTTCGGTTTCTCGAGTTCTTGAGCTTCCAGTGCGCCAAGACGGCCGACGACGCCCCAAAAACCGCTCGAAGACCGCCGAAGAGGCCCTCAAAAGAACCCCAAGACGGCCCCAGGGAGCCCAAATATTGCCCAGGAGGAGCCCCAGACGGCCCAAGAGGCCCCAGGACAGGCCCAAGCTGGGCCAGAGCGCGGGAGCAGGAGGCCCCAGTCCGCTCCGAGACAGCCCAGATAGCCCCAACCTGGCCCGAGATGAGCCCAACACAGCAAATACACAGCCCAAGAGGCTTCCAAGAGGCCCCAAGAAAGCTCCGAGAGGCGTCCCGAGAGAGCCCGAAGAGGCCCAGATCCTTGATTTTCATTATATATATATATATAGATATGTATGCATGTATGCATGCATGTATGCATGTATGCATGTATGCATGTATGTATGTATGTATGTATGTATGTATGTATGTATGTATGTATGTATGTATGTATGTATGTATATATATGTATAAAAAATATGTTTTCCGCTTTCTCGCAATCTCGAGCTTCCAACGCTCCAAGACGGCCGAAGACGCCCCCAAGACCGCCCCAAGACCACCGAAGCGGCCCCCAAAAGCGTCCAAAGACGGCCCCAGAGAACCCGAACATTGCCCAGAAGGAGCCCCAGACGGTCCTAGAGGCCCCAGGACAGGCCCAAGATGGGCCCCAGAGCGGGAGCGGGAGGTCCCAGGGCGCTCGAAGACCCAGATGGCCCGGGCCTCCCCCTTCCGTCCCTCCTTCCCTCCCGCCCCCTCCCATTGCCTCCATTCCCTCTTCTCTCTCTCCTCTTCCTCCCCTCACCCCTCAACTTTCGTGCTCCTCCCGCCTCTCCTGGGACGGCCCCGCTAGAGCGCCAGACAGGCCCCGCCAGAACGAGCGGGGCATCGCTACGCCCTATCATTCCACAAGTTACTTTGCCCCTCCCACCCCTCAAGGACGGCCCCAGCAGAGCGAGAGGGGTGTTGCTATACCATACACAGTCCCCGTTGTTTCTTGCTCCCCCCACCGCACCCGATGTAGCCCCGTCAGAGCGCACGGGGTGTGGCTATACCATAATTTTCCAAAGGTTTCGTGCTCCTCCCTCCGCTCCCCCCACCTTTTCAGGGCGGACCTGTCCGAGCGAGCGGGGTGTGGCTATATTATACAATTTGTTCAGGTCTCGTGCCCCTCCCCCACCTCCTGAAAGGCCTCGCCAGAGCGCCAAGAAGGTACCGCCAGAGGCCCCGTCAGAGTTCCAGGCAGCCCCTATACATGGGACTTGCCAGGCAAATTAACCATCCCCCGTGAGCCCGGACCTTCTGATCCCACGGGTGCGATTAACGCCAGCATGAGGTTTTGGCGCCCAGCACATAGAAGCTTCTCCATTCCCGTGGACGGATAGCAGAGAAGGGCATTGATGACCGGGACATCTGCGCGCGCCCTCTGCAGATACCCGACAGCTGAACGACCGCTGAAAACGAGAAGCCTGTAACACAAGGGAAATGAAATAAAACAACGCGCTCCCACGCGCGCGCAACGAGGCCCCGAACCAACCCCAACATCAGAAACCGGCGGATGTGTGCGTCATTTGGCATGGGGAGACCGAAAATATGTGCAAACACTTTGAGTGTCACGACGGGGCAGAGCGGAAGTGCAAGTGGAGAAACAACCAGTTCGATAAACCAAACAAAACCGGCAGCGAGATTGATAGATGCGAGGGAACGTGGCGCCCCGCGTTCTGACTACGCGTTTCTTTGCGTCGATGGCATGGGCCCGAGAACGCTGAAACTCGTGGTTCTGGCCACAGCGGGGCTTACAGTGGCACCTGTGGCTCATCTGCGACTAGAACCTAAGCGCGCGCGGAGCGCGCGCGTGGTTCTAGTATGTGTGTATGCATGCGTGCATGCATGCATACGTGCATCTATGCAGTACATACGTATGTATGCATGTATGACGGGTTGTTTGATTGTGTGCTTGTATGCGGGTGTGTATGTGTAAGTACTTATGCCAATATGTCGTTATGCACGTCTGCATGCATGTGTATATATATGGATACATAAATGACGTAACTCTATATATATAGATGTTTCGTGTTGCGTCTGTCTGTATGCATGCATGCATGCATGCGTGCATGCATGCATGTATGTATGTATGCATGCATGCGTGTATGCATGTATGCTTGTATGATTGCATGCATGTGTGTATGTTTGTTTGTATGTATGTACAGCCAGCGTGCTTGGGGTTGGGCCACAAGCCTCGTGATGGCGTTTGGCGTGTCTTGGGGTGCCTCTCGGGGGCCTTTTGCAGAATTTCTTCAAGAGAAGAAGGAGGAGGAAGAGGATGAGTAGGAGGAGGAGGAGGAGGAGGAGGAGGAGGAGAAGGAGGATGACGAGGGTTGAGGTGGTGGAGGAGGAGGATGAGGCTGAGAGGACGGAGGATGGAGGATGACGGAGGAGAGATGAGGCTGCGTTGGGGGAAGGCGGGGGGATACGGACGGTACCAGGTAGCAGGAGGACAACGTTGATAACTATGGGGGGTACTTGGAGAAGGATGAGCAGCGGGGGCAGGAGGACCGGGGGGAGGGAGGAGGGAGGGAGGAGGGAGGGAGGAGGAGCGCCAGTAGGATGAGCCTGACGCTGCGGAGGACCAAGGAAAGGGCGGGTTCGCGACTGCGCGTGGGCCTGTAGTACCGCAGCGGATCGTCGCAGGGCGCCCCAGACAACGCCCGCCAGTTCGGCGCCCGCGTGGCGAGAGAGCTACTGGCTCCTGGCTCGGGACGATGACGACGACCACGACTCCGACGACGACGACGATGATGATGATGCTGATGCTGATGCTGATGATGATGGTGAGGATGATTGTGTTGGTGGTGATGATGATTATGATTGCGAAGATGGATGATGGGGATGAGGATGATGATGGTAATACTGGTAATGATTGTGATGATGACTGTGATGCGGATGATGATGACGATTCTGACGACGGCGACGATGACGATGATGACTATGATGATGATGATGATGATGATGATGATGATGATGATGATGATGATGATGATGATGGTGATGCTGATGATGGTGATGTTGTTGATGCGTTGATGATGACGATGCTAACGATTAGTATGATGGTGAGGGTGGTGGTGGTGACGATGCTGTTGCTGCGGGTAATCATGATCATGAGGATGAGGATGATGCTGCTGCTGCTGCTGATGATGATGATGACGATGATGATGCAGATGATGATGATGATGATGATGATGCTGATGATGATGATGATGATGATGATGACGATGCTGGTGATGATGATGCTTGTGGTGGTGATGATGATGACCATAATGAAGATGACGACGATGATGGTGATGGTGGTGGTGATGATGGAGGAGGAGGATGGTGCTGGTGGTGGTGATGATTCTGATGATGAGGATTGATGTTGGGGATGAAGATGATGGTAGTGATAATGGTAATGATTATGGTGATGATGGTGATGATGGTGATGATGACGATGATGACGATGATGACGATTATGACGATACTGACGATAACGATGATGATGCTGCTGATGATGATAGGGGTGATGATGACGATGAGGAGGATGATGCTGGTGGTGATGATGTTGATGATTTGTTGATGATGATGACGATGATGATACTGCGCTAACGGCTATGATGATGGTGATGGTGGCGTTGGTGATGATGCTGCTGCTGCTGATGATGATGCTGATGCTAACTATGATGATGCTGGTGGTTGTGATGATGATGCTTGTGGTGGTGATGATGATAACGATGATGATGTTGACGATGATGATGGTGATGGTGGTGGTTGTGGTGATGATCATGCTGATGATGATGATGCTGCTGCTGCTGATGATGATGAACAGCCGGTCCGCAGGAGTGAGTCGAGACTTCCAGGGATCCCGTATTGAGGAGAATAAGGATGGGGGGGGGCGGTGAGGAGGCAGCCGGCGAGTGCAGGAGAGAAGCGGGGCCCAGTCGCCGATGAATTCGCAGGTTACCCGATCGCAGCATAATTGCCTCATGGTCCGATCTCTGGTGGGATCGCGACGACGGCGACAACGCCGGCCTGATTCTGCGATGACGTGGTCTGGGACGACGCCGACTCGGCCTCGGGCGCGCGAGGGGGATCGCCGTTCTTCTCTGGCAGTCCTCATGCGTCTGGTAAGTTTTTGCGGCTGCCCCGGATCCTAGAGGTCCCAGCAGGTCCTCCGAGAAGGTCCCTGTCGGCCTCCAGAGGCCTCCGGAGGCCCGAGAAGGCCCGAAGGCGTCCAAAAAGCTCCCCCCTCGACCTGCGAGGGTCGAGGACATCAACTTCCCAGATGCCTGCCAAGCGACCGTGAGAGAGGACGCTCGCTTGGGATTTTCTTGCCAGAGGGTGATGTCCAGAGGAACGAGACGACCCCAGCAGGGTCAAAGGTGGAGACTTCCCACATTCCTGCCAAACGACCGTGAGAGAGGACGTGGGCCAGAGCTGAGCTTCTCATGCAGCTGAGGCTTCTTGGCTCGGCCTTTGCCACCATATTCGTTTGAGGATGCACTTGACCGATTCAAACGAGGGCGGTCCGCCTGTGGAAGGCTGGCGGGAGCTGGCGGAAGCAAAAGTCAGCCCTATAAGATCGGAGGTTGGGGGGTGTGAACGGAAGTGGTCCCAGCCGGGAAATCGGTTTCGGTTTCGGTTCGTGTCGTGCGTGCGAGCGAGGTGAAGCTGCGCGAGTTCCTGCACTTGTGGAGGCTACATGGAGCCCAAAAGGTCGCACGCCCCCTCCCCCCCCGGCCGGGCGCGGCCCGCGAAAGTTGTCCCGCGGGTTGTCCCAATGGTTGTCCCGATGTGTGTCCTGATGGTTGTCCCGATGGGTGTCCCGATGGTTGTCCCGATGGTTGTCCCCATGGTTGTCCCGATGGTTGTCCCGATGGTTGTCCCGATGGCTATCCCGATGGTTGTCCCGATGGTTGTCCCGATGGCTATCCCGATGGTTGTCCCGATGGCTGTCCCGATGGTTGTCCCGATGGTTGTCCCGATGGTTGTCCCGATGTTTGTCCCGATGCTTTCCCCGATGGTTGTCCCAATGGTGGATACAGAGATAGATGGATAGGTATAGATATACAAATTACAAATGAAACGATATATATATATATATATATGGTCCAGGGCTTGGCCCCCCCCCCCCCCAATGCTGATGCCATTGGGCCCCCCCCCCCCGCGCGATGGTCCCCCCCGCCCCCCCTGTGGGCGTGGCGTGGTGCTGCGCTGCGGTGCCCCCCCCCCCTGTGGATGTGGTGTGGTGCTGTGGTGGTTCAGAAGTGGGCGTGGCGTGGTGCTGCGCTGCGGTGCCCCCCTCCCCCCCCTGTGGATGTGGTGTGGTGCTGTGGTGGTTCAGAGGTCGTCGTCGTCGTCGTCGTCGTCGTCGTCGTCGTCGTCGTCGTCGTCGTCGTCGTCGTCGTCGTCGTCTCGTCGTCCTCGTCGTCGTCGTCGTCGTCGTCGTCGTCGTCGTCGTCGTCATCGTCGTCGTCGCCGTCGTCATCGTCGTCATCGTCGTCGTCGCCGCCGCCGCCGCCGGCGTCGTCGCCGCCGCAGCCGTCGTCGTCGTCGTCGTCGTCGTCGTCGTCGTCGCCGTCGTCGTAGTCGTCGCCGTCGTCGTCGTCGTCGTCGTCGTCGTCGTCGTCGTCGTCGTCGTCGTCGTCGTCGTCTCTGGGACCATACCATCTGGGGGGGGGGGCCCGAGGAATCCTGGGACCATACCATCTGGGGGGGGGGGGGCCGTGAACCCTCGACCCTGGATCATATGGTATATGTATGTGTATATATATATATATATATATATATATATATTCACATATCTGTAATCAGTTTGATGTATGGATCTGTGGATATATCCATATATGTATACGATGTATAGGTAGGCGCTCAACTATATAGACATACAGATACAGATATGTAGATCGATGGGTATCCTGAGTGCGATATTCTGAAAGTACAGGTCGATAGGTAGATGGGCAGATGTGCGCGACAAGGACAGTTGAAGAAATCATCAGGGAACTCAGGGCCATCGCAAATCGACCGCCTCCCCCTTCCCCCCCCACCGCCTCCCCCTTCCCCCTCCCAACTCCTTATCACCCGTAGGGTGCTCCTACTGGTATGACATTTATTGGGGGTTCAGGCTTTCCGGAGCCGCCCGTGTGGCTCGATCGGATTGAGTGCCGCGCGGCCGCTCGGGCAGACCTCACAGCTGAGGTTCCCGGTGGCTCCCCTGGAGGAGCTTGACCCATTGCGGCGGGCGCGGGGCAGCCCCAGGGTGGCGTGCAGCATGCGAATGGGGAGCGGTTCGAGAGAGAGAGAGAGAGAGAAGAAGGAGACAAGAAGGAGACAAGAACGAGAGAGACAGAGCGAGAGACAGAGCGAGAGAGAGAGAGAGTGAGACAGAGAGAGAGAGAGAGTGAGACAGAGCGAGAGAGAGAGAGAGAAAGAGAAAGGAGAGAGGGGCAGGGAATCCGTCGTCCTGCCAGAGGGCTCTCGTTGAGACGTGGTGTGAACTCCGATGTCCTTGACGTGCCGTCCCGTCCAGGGGCACATTGGCGTCGTGGCTGATGGGAGGACCCTTCCCATCTTCCTCCTCTTCCCCAGCGAGAGCGCGAGAGAGAGAGAGAGAGTGAGAGTCTTGGGGCTCTCTTTGAACCGTGGTGGTGGGCCATTCGTGGGGCTTGCTGTGGTTCTCCCAGACTTGCTCCAGGCGGTCTGCAGCCTGAATGCCAGGACGTAGAAGCCATGTGTTTCTCAGGAAGGCTTGTGTGCCCATCATTTTTTCCGTTTCTCCTGGACTTCGGTCCTTTCGTTGTAGGCTTCTTTGGGCGCCTCGTGGGGCATCTTCAGCGATGCTTGCAGCCTCTGGGGGATCGTTTGGTCGTCCTGGGTTGGTGTCCAGAGATTTTGCCGCCGTGTCGAAGCGGCCAGTGGCCATCTTGGAGCCGTCTAGATGCCCAGGGCGCCAGGGCGCAAATTTAAGTGGTGAGTATCCAAGGGGCATGTGCTAGTACCGGGGGGGAGGGTAGCCCCTCGAAAGTCACGGAGATCGTACGCACAAAGCGCCCTGGCAACGCATCCGGCTGCTTCTCCGGACGCCGCGCTCTCTCTCTGATGGCTTCCTCGGCAGGGGCTCGCATCTCCAAGATGAGCCTCAGACCATGCGAGCACGAAGCCTTTGCGGATGCGACAGGCCGCAAGGCCTGCACAAACTGGGAAAGCGTCTGGATCGGTCCAGCGAGCGGGCGCCACCTGACCACTCCTGCGTCCAGCGCGCGCCCGCCGAGGGGGGGTGGGCAGGCCGACGCCGCTGCACGTGGACGGTCTGGACCTCGTCGCGTGGAGGGTGCCCTCGAGCTCCGAGAAGGCAGTTTTGGGGGGGAGCAAGGCGCAGGCCAACGAGGGCTTTCGACTCCTCTACCTCCTCCTCCTCCTCCTCCTCCTGCCCTTCCTCCCTACTTCTCCTCTCGCTCCTCGCCCTTCCTCTGTCCTCCACGGCTGGCGCCGTGAGGGCGCCCTCCCGCGCTGGCCGGCGCACCCCGCTGCCCTCCCCGAGGCAGACCAGGGCTCCGAGTGGAGTGCCCTAACCGGCGAGCGGGGTCGAGGAGGGCGTCCGCGGTCCGTTCGGCTTGGCTGCGTCGCAGTCAGCCACGTTCGCTCGGAGCGATTCGGTCGGCTGTTGTGCCGTTGCTGCGTCGCTGCGCCCTTCTGGGCTGCCTGTGGCCTGTCGGTTTCAGTTTCGCTGTCGGTTCGGTCGGTGTTCGTTTGTGCTGTCGCCGTGGACGACCTTGCAAGGCGCCAGACGCCATGTGACACGGTGTCGGTACCCTAGCTGGTGGCTGCTCCTTCTACGCCCGGCAACCTGGGGACATTCCACCAAGGAAGAGTATCGCGTTCCAGTCCATCCCGCGAGGCCTTCGGAGTCCAGACCCCCGAAGTCGTGATTTTCTCGGACAGGGCCCGGGCCAACGGCTCTGTTTACACGTCGTTTCGTAGAAGTCTGCCAGCGTCGACCCCAAACAGTGAATGTGTGCTCTCTGGGTGTGCAAGCTACGTGTTGGAAGATATCAGCGTTTTGGAAGCTACCCGTGTCAGCGCAGCTTTCTGGGTGGCAACTATTCGAGAAGGCAATGGGGGCTTGCTTGGGGCTTCTTGGAAAAGAAAGCTCGAATGCTCGGTTCGTGTTCCAATTCTTGGGCTCTTCTTGGGGCCGTCTTGGGGCCGTCTTGGGGCCCTCTTGGGTGCCTCTTGGGCGCCTCTTGTGCCGTCTTCGAGCTGTCTTGGGCCGTCTTGGAGCTCTCTTGGGGGCCACTAGGGCCGTCTCGAGGACGTCTTGGGGGCCTCCTGGGCCGTCTTGGAGCGTAGGACGCTCGAAACAGTGAGAACCCACGAAACATTCCAACCGTAGTGGGAAATCAATCGTTTTTGCCTTTCGGGCAGTGAGAGTGGCAGTTCTCAAACCCCACCCGTGGCCCCCCCCCCCCCTGAGAAAGCGCCCCCCCCCCGACCCTCCCAAACACTCCCCTCATGGTTTTGTTTGGGGGGTGTTAGGATGTTTTCCCCTCCCAGACCTCCGAGAAACGCCCACAGGTGGTTTTTCAAAGTTTAAGGTTATGTTTGTTCCCCAGCCCCCCCCCACAAATCACCCTAACATGGGGATCCCCCCAGAGCGGGCTTTTGCGGCTTTATGGAGTCTTTCCTTTCAGATTATCCAGAAATTCTCTTCGAAGTTTTGTTGTAGGGTCCAAGTCCAGGGGGTTTTCCCCCCATGAACGCCCCCGAGGATGTTTTCGACGGTTTAAGAAGGTTTCCCCCCCCTCCAGGTTCTCCTACGAACAGATTTTTGGAGGTTCAGGGGGATTGCCCCCTCCCGCCCCCTCCAGACCTTCTCAAGACGTCTCTCACGTATAGTTTTGTTCGGGCGTAGGGAGGTTTCCCCCCCGGGCCGCTCCAAAACTCCTTCAGGGGGGTTTGGGAGGGTTTAGGAGGGCCAACCCCCGGACCATCCAAAAACCAGACCCCCGCACCATCCAAAACATGTCCCTCCATCTATTTTTGGGCGTTTGTTTATTTTGTTATAGTGTTTCCCCGACTGGACCCCCCCAAGAACCTCCCTGTCTTCATGTGGGGGTCAGGGGGGTTAGCCCCTTCGGACCCCCAAGCTTCCCTCAATGGTTTTTTGGTCTCCCCCCCCTCCCCCCCATTCAGGTAGGGACTTTGTGGGATTCGAGGGGGGCTTGTCTCCCTTGGACCCCCCAAACACATCCTTCGAAGTTTTTCTGAAGGTTTATACGGGTTTCCCCCCAGACCCTCCAAAAACACCCTCGGTGTTTTTGTTTGTTTGTTTGTTTGTGTGTGTGTGGGGGGGGTTGAATGGTTCCCGCCCTGGGCCCCCTCCCAAAGACCTTCCTCAGAGTTTACTGCTGAGGTTTAGGGGGGCCTTCTGCGCCGTGCCCCCGAATAACGCTCGGCAGGATTGTTTGGAAGGTTTTGGGGGGTCCCCCCTCTTCAAAACCTGCCTCATATTGGTTCTGTTGGGTTCTAAGCAAGTTTCCCCCCCGGACCCCCTGTTGAAAACTTCTTTAGTTTTTTGGGGGTAGCCCGATCCTCTTGGTGGTGCTGGTCATTGCGGCCTCGGAGGTTGCCCCGGGCCCTGGGCAGTCCAAGGGGTCTAGCGCAGTACCCAGCCTTTTGAGGCTAACTATGGCAGGCGGCCAGGATGGTCTTAACCCGCTGATGGCGCTCAGGAGCGCTCCCTGCCGCGACATCTACCTCGTGCGCACGTTCGGCTTCTGACCCGCCCAAGGGGCCCGTGAGCTCGACACACAAAGCCTCACCCTGAAAGACACATGCACATGTGTTATTCTTCTCCTTATTATTGTTATTATTATTGTTATTATTATTGTTATTCTGATTATTTTGCTTTCTTTGTTTTGTTGTGTTTCTTCTTCTTCTTCTTCCTGGGGTAGGGTTTTCATCCCGACCAGTTTTTTGACGGCACCGGGCCCCAGTGAGGGAGGGCCCTTGGTGCCCATACATATTGTGCCGTGATTGAAGATCGCCCAATTTGGGACGGGCTGGCGCAGCGTGGACTGGACGGGTCCCGTTAGGCGTGCGGGTCCTGGTGCAATGTGACCAGCGGTGGGAAGGGAACCTCGGCTTTGTACCCCCATCTGCATGATTAAACATGTAAACGGAATGGCGTTTCGAAGCCGGCGAACCGCGTGGAGTTACTTCCCAAAATTTTCGAACCATATTCGAAAGTAAGTTCGACACGATCGAAGTCGGTTCGAAGCACTCAAAATGTGGGCGTTTCGTGCGGGGCTTCCTCGAACAACAAGTTCGAACCAGGTTCGACATCGGTTCGAATCAATAGAACAAGTCATCGTTTCGTGCGGAACTTCTTCGAAAGCCAACTCGAACAAGGTTCGAACTTGCTTCGAAACAATAGAACTGTAGGCGTTTCGTGCGGGACTTCCTCGACCAACAGGTTCGAATCAGGTTCGAATTCGGCTCGCATCCATGGAATATGTGCGTTTCGAGCGGGACCTCCTCGTAAAGCAGGTTCATGCATCTTGTTGCTCACAGGCGCTGTGGTGCCTGCGGGCACTTGGCGGCGGCATCGTCTCCAATATCGACTGCATCGATGGCGGGTTGCCAGCAGTTTCTATAGTGATTGTGTGTGATGTAACGTATGTGTGCACCTATCTACGACGTGGTGCTCAAGCAGTGCTGTGTTCAAGTAAGTCATGACAGTATGTGGGTACGCCTATTTAACACACAACGTGGCGTTCACGCAGGGTGGTCTCGTGTTCGTCTGCATCTTTCGACATGCCATTGCTTCGTGCCCGAGAGCGCCGCAGTGGCAAACCTGGGCGATTTGTTTTAAGTCACGGCCACTTAACACGCCACTTTCCGTTTTGTTTGTTCCATGATCCGGAAGGGTCTGGCTAGACCGCACTGTTGCAGGGGCGGCCAGAAGTGCCCCTGGCCCGAGGTGCCCCCAGGATTTCCTCCCAGGATTTCCTCGGAGGCCCCCCGCGGCCTCCAGACCACCCCTCACGAGGCCCTGAGGGCCCCTGGGGCTCCACCATGGAGCGAAAAGCCAGTGGCACCTTGGGCCAGAGGCACCTCTAGCAACACCCAGCTGTTGCTCGTGCCCTTCTGCGCAGTGGTTTTCCGATGGGAAGGCGGGCAGCGACGACGCCGGCACGTGGTGCGTCATGGCCGACAGGAGGGGCGGGGCAGTGACTGGGTAGCGTATGGCAGTGGCGAGCGAGGTAGGGCTTGCAGCTGGCTGGGGGACTGAGGTAGCCCACCACTGGCTACGGCCAGCAGAAAAACGGGGCAGAGGGGGCCCCCTCGTCGCCACGGCTTGGCAGGGCTCGACCAACATGTCAGTGTTGGGGGTCCGAGGAGCTGAGCTCGCGTGGGGTGGGAGTGCCGGGACGTGGTGGAGGGGCGGCGTGCCGGGACGTGGTGGAGGTGCGGTGGAAGATGTCGGTGGATTTCGAGCGAGAAATGATAGTGTGTGCTGGGGCGTGGTGGAGGCATCGTGGTCAGCAAGTGCACAGCTGGGTCGCACACGCCTCTGGGGTCGGCGGATCTAGAGCTTAGCAGCAGCTTGATTGCGAGGGAGCCGCCCGAACCCTCACGGACGCGCGGCGGGCAGCGCAGGTGCCCTCACCGCCTGGCGCCGCTCTCCGAGGAGACGCCCCGCGCGCGCGGCCGCGCGCGGAGCTCCGACGTCGGGGGGGGCGGCCGCGCGCGGCGCGCCGGCCTGCGGCGGCGGCGACCGGCGGACGCTCCTCGTCGGCCCCGCGGGGGCTCTGCCCACGCGTCGGGGCGGAGGCGGCGACGGGGGCGCATGGCCTGGGGGGGAGGAGTGCCGCATTTGCCTGTGAGGCGTTCCAGAGAGGGCCTTGTCTTCGAGGGTCGAGGGAGGTGGCATCTCTTCCTCGGCGGAGGGCGGCGGAAGGGCGGCGGAAGTAAAGCGAGGCCGCCTCCGCAGGCAGAAGCCGGCGGCAGCAGAAATCAACCCTTCCAGAGGTGACCGTTTTTGGGGGTTCAGGGTTTCTTGAACTCGCCATGCATCCAGTGGCATCGATGGTCCGTGCTTTCGGCGAGGCTCTCCAGCGAGTAGATGTAATGCCCGCCCGCCTCTGGGCTGTTCGCCCCCATCGTCGCCGCCGATCGGGGCGGCTCGGGCGTGGCCAGGCTCGGCGCGCTGGTGTGCAGAGGAGGGCTTCTCAGCGGAGGCGAGGCCAATCTCAGGGGGGGATCGGCTCAGGGGAGTCATCGACCTGCAATCGCCCATTCATCGCCGACAGGAGCTCGATAGCCCGTCCCACCCAGGAACGTGCGGACTCGCAATCGGGGGCCCATTCTATCGGCGACGTATCGCCAGTTCAAGCTCGACGTTTCCCCCCTGAGCTGGTCCCCCCTATCGTTGCCCCTCACTGCCCCGAACTCGCAGCGCCCCGTTCGGGCAGGAGTTTGATCGCTCAGTGCTCGGAGTCCAGTCCTCGGTGTGCAGCCTGGGGGCCGCTCCGCCCGGTCTGCCGCGTGATTTCGCATTCGGGGCTCGGGGGGACCGAAATGGGTTCGGAAACCATGGGTGTGACGACCGACATCGTTTCCTGTCCGTTTGGAGCAGCAGTCGCTGTCGGTGCCTCCGCCGAGGTTGTCCATTTGAGACAAAAGTCGCCTGCGCAACAGTGGCCGCTGCCGGTTTTGGACACCATTTGTTGTTGGACATCGTGCCCATTCTTCCCGTACCCATTTCTGGCGTCCAAAGGGGCGTGTATTCGCAAGTTTTCTGGGCCGCAGGCCGAACCACGCCAGTGCTGGTCGGTAGAGTCCACAGTGGGATACGGCCAGGAACGCTTGCGCGTCGCGCTGCCGGTTCTGGCCCACCACGCCTCGGAGCGACACGCTAACCACGTCCCAGTCCCCAAGCGTCAACGTCCCGAGCCGTTTCCAGCCACCCGCCCAGCGGGGCGGAGCGATACGCTACTCGCTCGCATGGCACAGCGTGTCGCCAGGGCCGCCGCCGTGACACGCTAAGTAACAGTTCGCGACTGTACATCCGGGTCAGGTCTGTGCGCAGCGGAGATCGGCGCATGTGTCGGGCTTCCAGGACTGTTAGTGATGCCAGGGCACTTCCATGCTTGTTCGTTGCCCAATCAATGTGTTGTGGTGTTTGTAGGCATCGCGCCCATGACGCAGGAGGATGTCGCTGTGCAGTGGCAGTGTTTTGTCGGCAACTCTGGCAGATTAAGAAACTTAGGCATGCATGGTCCACGCTGGGTATGGGGGGGGTCGTTCGTTAAGGAATGTGCCCAGGAGGCTGCGGACCTTGGAGGATCCCTTATCTGATGAGGGCGGTTGTGGTATCCATGGCCATCCCACGATTGGAGTTCAACGGACTTCCAGACCCTGGGGTCCTTATCCAATGGTTTTTTCAAGGCCCTCACCGTATTCGTCCAGGCTGGGGCCTAGTGCTGGCCATCGCTGCGCCGCCGACATTTATCGGAGCGAGGACCGCCCGTTCACCCGAGTCCATTTCAGGGCGGGCACGTGCTGGCTGCCTGGGGTCGGACAGCCGTCGTGGCGCTTATCTTCTGCTCCGCCTTCTCCTAGCAGTGGGGGGTTGCCTCGGCTGGGGTTGACCCACGGGGGGGAGGAGGATGGGCGACGGGGTCAGATCCCAACGGTGGGCCAGATCCCAACAGACTGGAACATATCCCAACAGGCCAAAACACCGGATCGGTTCAGATCCCAACGGGCGGACAACATAATTTTAAATGTTATCGCATGGACATCTTGGCAGCGAAAACCAAATAGTACCCTTCTAGGCAACTCATTCGAATCTTATCGCGATAGGTTGGGATCTCTACCGTTCCATTGCCCTGTGATGTGGGAGTTCTTAGTACTTAGTACTTCAAGACGGCCCTATATAGGCTGAAGACGTTCCAGGACGGCTTTCAGATAGCCCAGAACGATTTCAAAACATAATCATCCACCATCTTACAGGAAACCGGAGGAATCTTCAGGCATAGCCAGGGATATTTCAGAATTCCTTCAGGAACCCTTGAGGAATCCGTCAGGATTCCCACGGAATCTTTCATGATTTCCCAGTAAACCTTCAGAAATACCATAGGAATCCTTCGGAATCCCTCGGAATCTTGTCCAGGGCTTCCCTTCCAGGTATGTTTGGAATCCTCAGGCATCCCCAGGAATCTTCAAAACCGCAGGAATCCTTCAGGAATCGCCAGAAATCCTTACAAAGTTTCATGAATCAGTCGGAATCCACAGTGACCTTCAGGAATCCTCCCGGATTCCTTTGGAACCGTCAGGAATCTTCAGGGATGTTCCAGAAATCCGTCAGGAACCATCCGGGATCCGCAGGAATCCCCCAGGCGTCCTTAAGAATCCGTAGGACTTCTACGGAAACTATAGGAGTCCTCAGGAATCCTCCAGGCACCGTGCAGAAATCCGTCAGGTATCCTTCAGGAATGCATCGGGATCCTCAGGGATGTTTCTGGGATCTCTGAGGTATTCTTCAGGAATCTTCTATAGAAATCATTCAGGACGCAGGAATCACTCGGGAGTCGCTCAGGAAGCCTAGGGGGAATCCTGGGGAATCTTCAGGAGCCCTTGCGGTATCCTTCAGAAATCATTCAGAATCCGGTGGGATCTTCAGGAGTCCTCAGGGATCTTTTGGGGTCCTCCAGGCAGCTTTAGGACTGCGTAGGATTTTTTGGGGAATCTGTAGGAAGGAACCTCCAGGAATCTTTTTCAGGAGTCCCAAGGAATCCTTAGGAATCTGGAGGGAACCCGCAGAAGTCTTAATGCGTCCTTCAGGAATCTGTGTGGGAGCCGCAGGAATCCTTCGGGCATCATTCAGAAATCCTCCAGGAATCCTTCATGAACCCTTTTTAGGAATGCTTCAAGACTTCCCGGGGATCACCGAGGAGTTTTTTCATGAATCCTGAAGGAATCTTGCAGGATCTTTAGGGATCTTTGGGGAATCACCAGGGACCCGCGGAAATCCTCATGAATCCTTGCGGGATGCGGAGGAATGTTCCAGAACCCTTTAAGATCCCCTGAAGACTTTCAGGCGATCTTCAGGGATCCTGCGGAATCCCGAAGGAATCTTTAGGAATCTTGCGGGCCCTTCTGAATCCTGCAGGAATCTTAGGAATCTTGCGACATCTTGAAGAATCCCATTGAATCCCCGTGAATCTTGCGAGGAATCCTCCAACATCTTTTTTATAAGACCGTAGGAACCCCAAGGTATTCGTAGGAACCCGTGGGAATCTTCAGCTCCTCGGCTGGAATACCCAGGGATTCCTTCCGGAATCCTCAGGAACCCATCGGAATCCTCAGGGATTCTTCAGGAATTGTACAAGCATCGGTCAGAAGTCTTGCATGCATCCTTCAGGAATCCTTGAGGAATCCTGTTGGAATCTTTCAAGAATCTTTCAAGAATCTTCAGGAATCCGTTAGGAAGCCTAGGGGGGATCCTCAGGACTCGTTTACGAAGCCTCGGAGGCGACCAGGAGGCGCCGACCTAGGAGGCGCCTGCAAAGCGTTCGGAAGCTTAGATAAGGTTTGTTGGGGTTTGAACCGTGTTGGTTTTCTTACCTCTTGGGAACTGACCCAGTCTGTGCGGATCTGACCTGTCTCGTTGGAATATGACCCCTTCTCCGGTCAGGGGCCACGATGCTCGGCCCCGGTCATATGTTCACATGTGTTTTTTTGCAGCAGTTTGTTTGTTATCCCAGTTTTGTGTCGCACTTGCGTTTTTTTCGCATTGGAGGCTCAGCCAAGGTCGGTGTGGGGGGATGGAGGGGCCCAGGTTCCCGACGGTGGCGCGGGTCTAATTGACGCAGGAGAATCACAGCAGTGATGCCCATCGCGGGGGGCCCCGACAGCTTGTTCGTGCAGCAAGTGTGCAACCTCATGCGAGCGGAACTCCATGTGTTCAGAAGCAATGTTTTGGGGGGATCGGGTCAGGGTGGGGCGCATCGACTCCCAATCGCGCATTGATCGCCGATAGAGGCCTGATAGTCCACCCCGCCCATGAACGTGCGGATTCGCTATCGGGGGCCTACCGCCGATCAATCGGCGATGCACCGCCGATTCCAGGTCGATGTCCTCCCCCTGAGCTGTTCCCCGGTCCCCCCTCTGACATAGACCCCGCGTGAGTCGTTCCAGAAAGGTCTTCGATATGGACGGGTTCTGGAACCCGCCATGTAAGCAGACTCTCGTATGTGTATGTGTGTGTGGAGTAGGGCGGAAGGCATACTGATCCACAGGAAGCCAGGCCATATGGATCCGAGTAGCCACTGGAAAAGCGTGGCGGGCAGGGGCAGTGGGACGGGAAAGCATAGGAATCCATAGGGGGCAGGCCATCGGGATCCAAGTATCTACGGGACAAAGTTCGGCAGGAGGCCAACGTGTTCGCCAGGTCCTTGTTGAACAGGGCACGCACCATTAAGAACACCATGATCGGTGCCCGCGAAGGGCCCTGGCCTTGGTCAGAAGCTTCCGGGCCCGACGTATGTGGCCCAGACAGCGTCTTGTCGGGGCACTTTTTGTCCGCTTGCGCGAGCTTCAGATCGTACGTGTTCTCGCTGGCTTGGGGCGCGCTGTTACCGTTGCGCTCGTCTTCCTGCTCTGCCCCTCCCTCCTCCAGCTGGGGGAGGGGGGGGGGGGAGGTGGCCGGGCCCGGGGCGTCGTTGGGTCTTGCGGGGGGGGGGCAGAGGAAGAGGGTGCTGGAGGCATGGGATACCAATGCGGAGTTCCACCGGCTTCCAGACGATTCCAGACCCTGGATTTCTTATCTAAGGGTCCCCCTGTGGACTTGTGTCTTGGAGCGCGAATTTCGTCCGATCCCTGTCTGCGGGGCTCATGGGTAGAGCCTTGACGTGACACGTCGTGCTGTGGACGGCAGGCATAGGTCGAAATACGGCAGGCACGTAGAAGAAATAACCTTCCTGCAATCAGGTGCCCCATATCTCCTGATGGCCCCGGGGATCCACACGAGACATGGGGCAGCCGGAAGGTTGAAACATCGACGCCGAGTGTGCCCGCGCCCATGTTTCTGACAGCAGCACTTCTCACAGTGTGTGCGTCCTGAGGGGCGACAGGGGAGAGCGGGATAACGAAGACGTCGCGAAAGCAATACGGGGGGAGCAGCAGTCGGGGGAGCAGGCGGAACCCAGGCGAGATGGCGGCAGGCGGCTTGATTCAATTTGGTGGGGTGCAGGACGACGGGGTGGACGCGGCGAGGGCGCATAGTGGAATTTGAATGGATCGAGACCCTGACATCCCCGCGTCGTGAAAAGGTCACCACGTGATGTCGGGGGCCCCTACGACGTCGGATGTTTGGGGAGAGACAGAGAGAGAGAGAGAGAGAGAGCGAGAGATAGAGAGAGAGAGAGAGAGAGAAGCACCACTGAGCAAGACTGGCAATCGAGTGACCTTTCGCCGAAGTGACCTTTGGCGCGTGGCTTTCGTGCCAGCGCTTGGGCCAAACCCAAGGCAAGCTGGCCGCTGCTGCCACCCCGCCCGCGTCGATCGGCAAATCATACACCCAAGGCCGCTCTTGCCCAGGGGTCGCTTTTGCGTGTATCTAGGCCTCCCTGGGGTCCGAGCAGATGGGGTCGGGGAACCGCGCCGAATCGCCGATGTATCGGCGACGCGGCTCGATGTGGAGCCCGATTTTCTCCACGCCGACGCCGTCGATGCATCGTCGACGTCGCCAGTGCATCGCTGGTGCATCGCCGATGCATCGGCGACGTCGGCCAGATCCTTCGACCCCATCTGGGCGGCGAGTGGAATGCGTCGGAGATGGGCCGACCGAGCTCCGCTGAGCCCGCGGCCGCGCACGCCCGCCGCTCGCACTCGGCGCCTTTCGCTTCGCCCGCTGGCCCGCTGCTTCCTCCCGCCGCCCTCGCCCTCTGCCCGTCGCAGGGCCGACTGGAGCCGAAGACGGGGATGATCCAGTGCGCCTACCACGGCTGCCGGATGCTGCCAAAGGGCGCGCTCCAGAGAGGCCCTTGCTCTCGAGGACCGGAGGGGTTGGCACGCCTTCCTCGGCAGGAGGCGGCGGAAGTGAAGCGGGAGCGGCTCCGCAGGAGGAAGCCGGCGGAAGGCCAGCGGAAGCCGGCGGAATTCAACGTGCGCCTCCAAGGGTTGGCAACATCTTTGGGCTCAGGGTTTCCGGAACTGCTCGTGGAGGAAGCACGACGATCACCACGACAGACATCGCGGGATCTTGTCGGCGCCTATCTTGGTCATGGCCGTCGCCGGTGTGCGAGGATGATCCACAAATCGACGGTGACCAGGCCGCACGACGACCGAGATCGACGCCGACGCTTCCGCCTTCAATCTTGCTCAGGGTCCTTGCTGTCCCACGGTGTCCCCCCGGCTCTCCAGGGAGGCCCCCGCCCACGGCCTCCGGAGCACGCTCAACGAGGCCCAGGCGGGGCCCACTGATGCGCCGAGCGATGGCGCGAGAGGCTGGGGACGCCTCGGGCCAGGAGCACCCTGGAGGAGCACCTCTGGTGGCGCAGGGCGACGAGATCGAGGTCCATCCCAGGCCTGGGATCGGTGCATCTGCTTGCCTCGCCAAGTCAGATGAGCATACGCACCGCCCCTGGGCCCGGGAGGGGCCTGGCCAGGGCGGTGGATGTGTGCAGATTGTACAGCTCTCGTCGCCTTGCGGTGCAACCCCCCGAGGCTGGGAGTTCGACCGCCGCGGCGCCTGCACCCGCATCCCGCAGGTCGAGGAGGAGGCCCGGTGCCGGCTGCCTCCGCCCCCCCCCCATCCCTTCTGCAGGGGGCGCTCCCAGGGTGTCCGGATCGTCCCGAATGGCCGCCGGAGAGCTATGACCTGAAACTTGGGGGCAATGTGAAGGGGGCGCATCGAGCCCCAATCGCCCGCTCATCGCTGACAGGGCCCCAGTAGCCCATCCCCGCCCAGGACCGTGCAAAGATTCCCTCTCCGGGTTCTACTTCTCGCCGATCTATCGGCGATGTATCGCCT